>CAUYPK010124081.1:0-39541 GCA_963574355.1 Loris lydekkerianus | reverse complement strand
TGACATCTCAGCTATTTGTTTGTGCATGGGGTCTTGTGCTGTTTCTGCCCCATTGATCCTTGGGGGAGTTGATCTACTCTGATTATTCATATTGCCAGAGTTTTTCTGTTGATTTTGCCTCATGATTGCTTTTCACTGTTGCCTCTGTCCATCCTCAGAGTTGGAGAGTTGTCTCTCCAAGATTAGACCACAGTGGGATCACTCTATTGTTGCTGGATCTTTGTTGGGAATGACCCTGTGTAGTTCCTCTGGGGCTGCTCTAGCTAAGGAGCTCTGGTTGTGGAAGCAGCTCCGGTGTGTGACACACTCGGAACCAGCAACAGGGCTGGGGGTGGTGTGCATGGTTCTGGGAGTGCCTGGCGCCCAGTGACTTTGGCATAGAGAGCCCAAGCCTCCAGCAATCTCTGGCCAGGAGAAGGGCTCTGTGCAGAGGCAGGGAGGGCTCCATAGGGCACACAGCTACCAGAGTCCCTGGCCAGATGAACGGGCTAGTGTAGAGGCTTGCAGGACACAGGAGGACACAGGAGGGAGGATGCGGGGTTGCGTGGCTCCCACAGTTCCTGGTCAGGGAATGCGGAGGCCCGGTGGGTGCAGGTCACCGGTCGGGGGTCACTGCACAGCTCTTACGGAGGTCTGGGTGGCACCAAGCCCAGGAGTTTGAGGTTGCTATGAGCAACATCAGGGCACTCTACCCAGGGCAACAGCCTAAGGCTCCAGTGTGCCAAAACCATCTCACTCTGCCCCTAAGGATTAAGTCTGTAAGGCAGTTCAGTCCCCACCTTTAGGCTGCTCAGTCTTTAAGTTACTTTGTCCTTCCTGATCCTTGCTCTGGGACCCTGAGGGCGATGCTTTCAGGGGCAGGTCTTTCGCTATGGCTTCCTGCACCCAGCTCAGTGGCTTAGTCTGGGGCCCCAGACAATGCCCAAAGTTCTCCACACTCCTTCTCAAGCTCTCCCTAAGGCAGATCAACTGAGTGCCAAGTCCAAGAACACCAAAACAGTTCACAGGTAAGGCCTTTCTGGTTTGCCTTCTCACTGCTGCTTGTACTCACTGTTGCCAGCGTGATTAGGTCAATCGAACGCACGCAACTACTTGCCAGTTTTCCACTGTTTTTGTTCTCCTCATGGGGTCCAGAAGTCCCTTTCTGTCTCCCTGTATTCTCAAAGGGATGATCATAGGCAGATCCCGCTGGCCAGAGATGCCTGGAGTCTTGTCTCCCCAGACTCACCATGCCCAGTTGCAGGGAAGCTGTTACTCAGTCGCCATCTTTAATCCATCCTCTCTTCTACTCTGTTTCATTGACCCATTTCTCTAAAATGGCTTATTTAAATGTAATATTTTTATGATAACTATATCTTTTATTAAATTTTAATAACTCATGTTGTCAGGCACCATATTGTTATTTTTATTGCCAATTAACTATTCCTACTTGTTTGCTTAACATATACAAATATGTATTTCAAAACTTATTATGTATTTACACATATAATTATTACTATTAGAAAAATGACTTTCTATTTCTACCACCAAATATATGTTGAATATACATTTGAGAAATATTTCTTTAAAAGAATCCCAAATCAATAACTTTCCAGGGTTCAAAATATAAAGATAGGTATTCTTAACTGGCAAAATATCAGCCTTTTGTGATACCATAAAACCCATCTAATAAAAATTGCTGCATTATTAGATTATGAAGTTGAATTCTGTGCAAATCAATACATATTAACCCATTTTCCCAACTTTTTTATTTATTATAACTACCTATTCTGCCACCCAATTTTAAAAGATGAATTTAATAATTCTTTTTATTGTGGAGATGGTTAGACATTAGAATTTCTAGACCTTTCCTTATAGGATTATGACTATTCCCTCAGCATATTGGGGTTGGACACAATGAGCTTTATGACCATTGCTTTAAAAATGAACTTTGTGGCCTGTATAAAACACAGAAAAATCTGTTTAAGGTAATAATTCTTGCTCCTTGGAGAGGGAGAGATTGTTATTAGAAAAATCTAGCCTATTAAGAGCATGAGTTTATTTACACACTTTTCTGATCTGTATGACTACCTGGATATATCTCGACTGACCCTGCCCAGGCAGTGTAAAGTACTTAGGTTAATTCAAATTTCTTATTGTTATCCTTTGTTACTCTTTGGGAATTAATCATAAAAGGAAAACAATAAGAAACACCTGTCCTGGAACTAATTTACTACTACCTGTCAAGATATCTAAGTAAATTACTCAAATGCCCATCTGATGTTTACATTACTTCATTTGGTGTACATATTTCCTGGGAACTTGAATCTTATTTTGGCATTGTTGATGCATTTTATTTCAGATCGTATTTTGATTTTTCAAACTGACAGATTTTCCCATTGCTATCTAAATAACTTATTCAGATGAATAACTATAGAATAAAGCCTAATATGAATATTCCTGAGCATACCTTATTTCAATGAGTATCAGAATATGAAATACTATTGGTGAAAGATCCACAAGCTGTATTTGAGGAAAGGGAGGGTTGTACTGTACCTACCTAGGGGATGATCACCAAAGTGACAACTTCTTGACTTTGCTACAAGTTGTGGGATAGTGTCTCACTTTCTTCACTTGGGCCAAGTGTAACATTGGAAATTTGTTATTCATATATTCCTTTGAGAGAAGTAATTATTCTCACATTTTTGATATTTTTCAAACATTTGCTAAATGAATATATGCTAGTGGTTTCCACACATTTTTATACAACTGTATTAAGCCAGAAAACAACTAGAACAAGGGAATTCAAATCACAAGATTAATCAAAATTCATTGTTGAGGGCTTCCAGATTCTTTCTACTAACCTCTCACTCCTTGTGAAGGGATTTTATTGTGAGTAGTTAATATTTTATGGGAATGCTGTCAGCTTCTTACAGAGCCCGAAGGAGTTATATATTTTTCTGACATATGATCATAATTCCCATCAGTATGTTTAATGTCAGCATCTGTAGGATTCCTTTGATTTTTTTAAAGAGGAAAAAAATATATAAAGAATTCCAGACTCATCAAATAAGAATAACTGTGCATGCTTCAGGAAATTCTTATTACTGTGGATGAATGTTTAGGGACTAGAGGGACAGCTGGGCAATGGATGCCTCTTAGTGGTTTGCTGTTTAACCTATTTTTTCCTATGCCTATCGAACTGTGCCAGGAATGAGAATTTAAAGGACTAGTTTTGCAATTACATACATAGACACACACACACACACACACACACACACACATATAAACACCTAATACATATTTAGGGCATATTATATATGAACATATACATGAGGGTGTGTATATATATGCATATATACTTATGTAAGTATCTGTAACATTTAGATAGAATAACATCTAAAAATTGATTATGCATTAAGAGTGAAATGGGAGTTTTTATTTTAAAACAGATTAGGGCAAATATGTAACTTTTAAAAATATGTATGATGGATATTTTTGTAATTATTCTATTAAAAATAAAATCTCCCCAGGATACTGTCTATGTTACAAGGCATAAGATCACAAAAGAATCCTTTTTTATTTTTTATTTTGTTTTAATTTCAGGTTAATGTGAGGGTACAAATGACCAGGTTACATAATTTGTATATGTCAGGCAGATTTCCTCTTGTAGTTGTGTTCCGCACCCAAAAGTTGTGCCAGTCCCCTTACATTGTGTCTGTTCAGTGGGCACCAAAAATTTTATAATGTGTTCTTTAAAATGTGAGAGGCTTTAAATCAATCAGGATTTAATCAGGTTATTTTGATAAGTACCATTTCTTATCCTTATCTGTTTTTTTGTTTTTTTATTTTTGCTTTAACTGAGAACCATGAAAAGAAGCATGAAAATGATCTCTAGAGGCAAAGAGGAAGTTAGGTTGTTAATTAATACTTGTTAATGACAGCAACTCATTTAACAGTGAATAAATTATTCAGTTAAATGATGTTGCTGACCTTTTAACAAAATGGCATCAAATAAACTCAGGCACTAAGCATATAGTGGATACTTATCTATTGATGGTTTTGCTATTGGAATCCATTTTATATTTGATTCACTTTGGAGATGATCATAACAGATGTTTCATTTTAAAAGCATGTAAAACCTTCACTTGTATCAAATTTACGCCATCAACAGATTCTTGGCTATTATTTGTCTAAAATCAGACATTTAAAGAGGTTTCTAATTGGTGTATACAGTATTTCCTGGCTAGAATTTTTTAATATTAAGATCTGAATATAAAGTTGTGATGTGACTAGAGAATCATTAAATTTATAGTTCTATAAAAAGAAACTTTTCAGTATGTAAAAATTCTATTTAGATATAGAGACTTTTATTTCTTTCTTTTTAATCATTTAAAGGCCATATTTGGCATAAACCACAAATTTGACACAGAAATATTCTTTTGCTATGTAAAAATCCTCATTTGCTTTTTGTCATTCAATAACATGTTTCACATTGATATTATGAGATGTTTTAAATTATAAACATATATTAATATTTACTCATAAATATATTATGAGACAGTATATACAAAATTGAAAAGTATTGGAAGTAGTTTCTAATGTAGAAAATATGTTTAGATGTAGTATACACACATATTTCTTTGTTATGTTTAAAATCTATCCTCAGCCAATGTCAATGTGATAATTAAGATGTGAAAAACTACTGTTAATTTGATTATGAACAACCAAAAAAAAAAAAAAAAAAACCCTTACTATCACAGTTAATGTTCCAACAAAGTGACATGACATGAAATAATTTAAGAGACAAAATTTCCATTATTTGTAGACAATGTGATTATACACCAAGAAACCCCAAGAGAATATGCTGAAAACTTTTATAATTAATGAGGAAACTTAGTTAAGCTTTAAATGCAAGACATTATAAGCCTGAACAATTAAAGCAATTGGAATTAGCACAAAAATGGACAGTATGATCGGTATATTAATCCCCCAAATTCTTGTTTGTTATGATAACTTTTTATTATCTTGCATTTAAAATTAACAAAAGTGAAATGAGAAAAAACAAGTAATGCTTTTTTAATTACCCTTTCATGTGGTTCTTGAGACATAGTATTTTTATGATCATAATCCTCATTCACTCTTTTTTTTTTTTCTGAGCACTTACTATGTGCCAGGTGTTCTTCTGGGCACCCAGATGGCAGCAGTAAAAATAATCTTCAAAAGATTCTGTATATAAAATTTACCTATCTGCTTATTTGAAGCTCTTCTGATGTTTAATTTTGTTTTATTATTTAATATTTCCTCTTGTTTTTTATCTCAATACCTGGTTTTCCCTGTATGGAATCCATTCTAATTTCTATACTTATCACTCTCGATAAGTATCTTAAGAGTATGACTCTTATCATGTCTCTTCTACAAATAGTTCATATATTTATACATATATTCCTGAAAGAATGAACAGAACTCACGTGTGTTCATTTATTTTTAATGAATTCTAATGGTATTATTATAAAGTTAATTCTTTCTTTTATTTTTTATTCTGCATTTTTTTTTTTTAAGACCTATGGTTTGGGCTGGATTTTGCTTGGATAACATTCCATTCTATGCCTATATATATACCATGTATTAATATTATTAATAGGTTACTTTAATGATGGGCATGTAAGTCGAATACAAAGTATTTTACAAAAACTCTATAATGATGAACATCTTTCTCCATGTCACATGCCCAGATTGACTTTTTGGTTTGCCTACATCCTATCCAGTTTATGCCTGTGGTGCAGCATAATATTTAATCTCCTCCTTTTACTCTCATCCAATCTCTCTCTCCAAAAGATTTCTTTGGAGTTTGCCTGCAGGTTCGGAATTACTTGGTTATGGTATATAGCTTTACCAGTTTATCTTGGGTTCCAATTTTCCCAATTCTCATAAAAAATTGGTATTGGCCTGTCATTTACTTTTTTTTTGGAGACAGTCTTGTTCTCTTGCCCAGCTAGAGTTCAGTGGTGTTATCTAGGCTCACTGTAACTTCAATCTCCTAGGCTCAAGTGACTCTCCTGCTTCTGCTTACTGAGCAGCTGGGACTACAACACGAGCTACATTTTTTTTGAGAGAGGGATGGGGTCTCCCTCTTGCTCAGGCTGTCTTTTCTTTAGTCCTGTAAATTGAATTTTTTGCTTACTAGAGAAGTAGATTATCTCTCTGTATTATTTTTCTTTAGCTTCTCCTTTCATGCATTGGTTATTTTTATTATATACTGTGCACATATCTGTATTGACTTAAAGCCTTTATTTTGCTTATTTGAAGAGTTCCTTAAGTATTGTTAATATAAATCATCTTTCTAGATTTAAAATGTTACAAATATCTTTTTCAAATTATCACTGGTGTCTTTATATGTATTAAAATCTAATTGTACTTCGATAATATCAATTACTTTAACTTTCTGTCACAAAAGCATTTGAATTTTTTTTTTTTTTTCTTTTTTAGGTTACTGCCTTCACATTTTGGTGGGGATGTGGAGCTTCTTTTTGTATGTGTTGTTAGAGAATTTTTTCCATGTAGCGAGTCTTTTTTTTTTACCCAATTAATATTTATAAAATAACATGTTTAGTTTTTTTTTTTTCATCTTTAGACTTTTACTACCACCTCTCCATCAAGTTGCCCTATATATACAGTCTGTGGCGTAGCTTTGTATCCTGATATATTGTACTGTGTGCTTTTCAGCATTTATTTCACTGTCTTTCAAGTGTGGTTCAAGGACTTAGTGTTATAATATCTGGTAGGAAAAAATATCATACATTTTTTATTTTAAAAAATTTGTTCAGATATTTGTAGACCTGTTTCTTCCATATATGTATTTTTTAAATCAGTTCTCAAGTTACCAAAGGAATGTGTTCTGACATTTGGTATGGAGCTGAATTGGATTTATAACTGATTTGATGAGAATTTACATCTTCAGGGTATTTAGTCATATAATTTATGAACGCTGTATATTTTCTGCTTATTCAGCATATCTTTTAAGTTTATTTATTATGGTCATATGCATTTATTGTTAGATTAATTCTAGGTAGCATGTACTACATATTTTGTTGTTATAGTAAATGGAATCTAATTTGCCATTACTCCTTCTAATTGATTTTGGCTGTAATTTTTATTGTATAATCTCACAGACTTGCTGAGTTCTCTTATTCTAATAGTTTTAAAAATTTATTCTTTAAGATTTTCTGTTTAAGTGAACATACATTTTGCAAAAATGAAACAAAAAAGAAGTCATGACTCTTTCTGTTTGATGTTTATACCACGTATTTTTCTTGTCTTATTTAGTTAGTGAGAATTTTGAAGAGCACTGGAACACTGTAAGTGATCAGAGGCTTTCTTGTCTTATTCTCAACCTTCAAAGGAATGTATCAAATCTATCTTCCAAAATATCATTTCCTATAGAATTTTATTAGCAACATTTTTCTAGCTAATAAAAATACTATTTTCAGATAAAAAATACATACTTTTAATCATATATTTTAAATACATGGTTGGATTAATTAATATTACATTAAGGATTTTGATAACTATGTTCATAAGTAAAAACACCTATAATTTTCTCTAAATGATTTATATTGAAGGAAAAACAACTCACTCCACCTCCCAATCTTTCTTTGTTTTAGAACAATTTATTTAATATAGATATAACTTGATCCAAAACTATTGGTGAAGCATACATATAAAATCATAGGAATTTTGTGAGGAATGTGGAGTAGAGCTTTGATGACTATTCCAAATTCTCTCTCTCTCTCTCTCTGGTTTTTCTTTTTTTCTTTTTCTTTTCTTTTTTTTTTTTTTTTTTTGGTAATGTATCATATATATTTTCTCAGAAAGGAATTTTAGCTGGGTTTTTTATTGTAATAATGCATTGTTGTTAGTTTTATTGCTTCAAAACCATGCTTGCAGCATCTAAAGCTATTTTCTTTTCTGTCTTTTTAGTATAGTCATCTTTAATCTTAAGTTTGTTCAAAATTTTTCTTTTCTAAGCCTGTAATTTTGTTAACTATTTCTATTGATTTTTGTTCTTCATGAACTTTTACCTTTATTGCTTTCTTCTATTCTTTCTTTCTTTTCTTTTCTTTTTTTTTTTTTTGAGACACAGTCTCACTTTGTTGTCCTGGGTAGAGTGCTGTGGCATCACTGTCACAGCAACCTCTAACTCTTGGCCTCAAGTGATTCTCCTGCCTCAGTCTCCCAAGTAACTGGGACTACAGGTACCTGCCACAACGCCTGGCTATTTTTTGTTGCAGTTATCATTGTTGTTTTCGCTGGCCCACACCGGTTTCGAACCTGCCAGCCTCAGTGTATGTGGCTGGCGCCCTGCAGACTGAGCTATAGGCGCCGCCAATTCTTTCATATCTTAACTATTCTCTCTCTGTCTTTTTAAAAAAATATCCTTTGATATCTTTTGGAAAAGATCTACAACATCAAGTTGTTATTTTTCAATAACATTATTATTATTTTTTTTTACTTTATTTTTTTTACTCATTATTTTTACCTTGTATTAATTTGTTCTACTGGTCAATTTATACAGTGCTTTTTTTTTAATTTCAATAACACTTTTTATACCTTCTCTTTCAAAAATTTACTTGAATGTTACCTTAGAAATGAAAACAATGTAACCTAAATATTTGTACCCTCATATCATCTGAAGTAAAAATAGATAAAATATAGCTATTTGCTTTTATGATATTTTCCAGTCCTTTTATATCC
Organism: Loris lydekkerianus; assembly: GCA_963574355.1. Taxonomy (NCBI): domain Eukaryota; kingdom Metazoa; phylum Chordata; class Mammalia; order Primates; family Lorisidae; genus Loris; species Loris lydekkerianus. Next base: position 30,808 of record CAUYPK010124081.1, on the reverse strand, counting down.
TCTGATGATGCTTATAATATTTGTTGTATACCACACAGTCTTGGTTTTGTTTCCACATTAGTTCTGCCTTTTCTGATATGTTATTACATCCAGTGTCTTTCATTCTTCATGCTGGCATGCCTCTGATAGCTCTACATTTTACTGGGAAAGTCTTAGCCATAGCTAGAAATGTCTATCCTCAGTGCAGTTTAAAGGATTAGAATTGATCTTATCTTCTAAATATGACTTTAAGTTGGAATGGAAGGCATAACTCAAAAATTGCAATCTGGCTTCAGTTACTTTTTATTACTCCCCTCCTGTACACACTACAATGTTGTGCTCACATGCTCACAGATGGAGTGGAATAAATACCATCTTGTGGGAAGAATATACAAATGAAGGTATTTTTCTAAATAAAAGGGAATATTATTTGATATTTCCAAAGATTATAAATTTTCTTCTTTCCATGAATTCTTTCATTTTTACCTCCATAGAGTTTGCATTCTTATTTAACCCTAATCCTGTTTGTCTCCTGTTTTTAAATGAATATAATGGCTTATTATAATATATTACAGGAGTCTTACTAGGAAAAACAAAAAAAATGCGATATTACATTGATAAATTCATTCACTTCTTTCTATCTAAAAAGGAACCTTGAAGATGAAAAATTATTAAAATATTGAATGGTAGATTTCATCAGTTTTCCTGGAAGTGATGATCATAACAGTGCTGAATTCTTTACAGTAAACTTTTGCCATAAATTAATTAAGATTAGCCACTTTAAAGATGATAAAAGGCAAAATATTTAAATGGATAAGAGAAAAAAATTAATGGATAAGAGAGATTAAATCTTGATAATAGAAAAATCAAGACATTGAGAAAGCACCAAATAATATAAAGGAAACATAAAAAAAAATTAAGAATTCCAACCTCGGGGCAGCGCCTGTGGCTCAAAGGAGTAAGGCGCCAGCCCCATCTGCCGCCGAAGGTGGTGGTTCAAAACCAGCCCCGGCCAAAAACTGAAAATAAAAAAAAAAAAAAAAAAAGAATCCCAATCTCATTGGAATGAAATCTACATATCTATATCATCATAGAATTGCAATGCTTTTTTTTTTTTTTTTTTCAGTTTTTGGCCGAGGCTGGGTTTGAACCCGCCAACTCCAGCATATGGGGCTGGTGCCCTACTCCTTTGAGCCACAGGAATCACCCAGAATCTCAATGCTTTTAGAATATGGTATCTTTAGCATGTGATTGAAATTGTTTAATAAGCAAATTATGTCAACATTTAGCACCTTTAAAATCACTGAGTTTCCAATTAATATTGTAATATCTTAATTATACAACTTTATTGAATGCTTCACAGTGAGAATTTTCTCCCATGACACCCGAACTAATATTATTGAACATAAAATGGTCTATGACAAAGAGGTTTCAGTGTATATAATTCTTCCATCCTTTTATTGTGTCCATCGTGACTTAGAAAGTAAAATAAGGATTGTTTTTAAATTGGACATAAACAAGTTTGCTCATTCATCCATTTCCTGGAAACAATATGCATATCTCTCATACACCAGACGCTGGGGCACATGCTGTGTCCTTGTCAGTGAAAAGACAGAAATTGACACTACCATGAGCATCATAGGTTAGGGATGGTACCAGTCACTCACCAATTAGTTATACTCTGAGTTATTTAATTTCAGTTTCAGAGTAGCAAAAATGGTAAAGATTTGAGTTTCCATACCAGCATAGGGGATTGTGAATGGGGGAAATTTAGCAACTCTGTGTAGGTGGGGAATGCCTCCCTAAAAAAAAGTAAAATTTAAACCTGGGCGTGAAGGATTGGGGATGGTAATCAGAAGCTAGAATAGTGAGCAGGAAGAAAAATTTTAGTTTCCTGACTCTTCTTACCCCATCCCCCTAACTGATTCATACCGTAAGGCCAAAATCTAATGAAGTCTATTAGCTTTTCTTACTGGTTCCAGTTTTTCATTGCTCATATGTACCATATGGGAAAGGAAGGTGTGATTAAATAGGATCGAGGAAGTCTGCAATGAAGGAGTGAATGAAAGCCTTAGGATCTCCCATTTGTATTGCTAGGTTTAAATTGTCATTCCTGCTGGCTGATGTTATGGTTCCCTGGGTAAAGCGTTTGCTGAGTAAATGAGGTGAAGAACATACACCATTCCCTGTGGCCTCTCCACCCATGTTGAATGCCTCAGCATGGAGGCCAGTGATTAAAAGGATGTGGAAATTGCTGCTTCCAACCCTGAGAATACCCTGTGCAATAATTTGCAGCACAGTGGAGTATGTTTTGCCATCTTGTTGAACTGTAATATTGGGAAATACAATATTATCAAGTCCATGATGTCTCTATACCATCTCTGAAATGTACTGTAATTTAATAATTATAAAAAGAGTACTAGTCTATAGAGGAAATATTTTCCAATTGTATTTTGAGAGTGGCATGGATTTTTATCCGTGGGTTATTTTTAGTCATTCAAACAAAGGTTTGCAATCAAATAGAACATAGGCGAGCTGTGCCCTCACGATGTTCTGTTCTCACTCAGGCCACAACTTAGTTTGTGATCATGCATCTAATTAAAATGAAGAAATTAGCCTTGGCATTATCTTGTGTACAATCTAGTTAGAAAATTTGTGAAAGCTTTATGGGAATTACAAAGTAACCTCTTTAAATGAATGAAATTCAGGACAGTAGCCTCTGTAATAATAATGGGTTATATATCACCAGCACCTGTTTTACTAATGTGTTAAATGCATGCTTCATTTCAGAGCATTCTACTTTCTAAATATTACTCCTGTGGTTTTGTCAGAAGGTTTCTATCAATGATAGTTCAACCATGTTAAAGAATAAAGGAAACATGATGATTAAGGAGCTAAGCATTTCATGAGATTTCTAATTGTATCTTTAATCACACCAAGAATATTCAAATAACTGCAGTGTCATTTTATCATTCAATACAAAAATGATTAAATATTTTTAATAGTTGTTTCTATTAAGCCATTGTATTAGATTTCAAATGATTTACGTTTGATAAGAAATATTGCTGGGATTTTGCTTTAAGCATTTTCTTGAATCAATTATTACAAGATCCCACAAACCTGTAGCAAAATTTTATCCACATGATTGATCAGAATTAGTTATGGAACAGGACTTTCACTTCTGACTGTATTTGGTAAATCTGTAAAATCAGATGTGGATAGAACTAAAGGGGCAACATTTCTCAATAAAACATTTGAACTTCTGTAACAAGTACTGCTCTTGAGATTGGTTTTGTCCCCCTGGCATTATTGTGTAAAATCTGGTTAGGAAATTTATGAAAGCTTTATAGTATGGGCATCCATCCATCCATCTATGTATTAACGTATTTATTATCCACTATGTGACACATCAAGTTATGAAGATGAATAAAATAGCTAATAATAATTGACATTTACCAAATATTTATTTTGTGTCAGGAACTTCTTTAAGCATTTTATATATAATAGTATATCCAATACAAAACTAAAGCAGACATTATTATTAAGTCCATTTTACGTAAGGAAACTAAGGAAAGGAGATGTGAAATGACTTATCCAGGCTTCCCTAAGTGAAAAGTAGGTAAGATTCACATTTAGCAGAAATCTGAGTAAGAATGCTTTTAATTCTTTTAATGCTTTTAATGCTCTTCTTTCTCTAAGACAGACAAAGCCCTAAAGTTTTTTTTTCTAAATTATATAAACTTTTAAATTAATCTAGTAAGAAATAGAAACATATAAGCAAATAATTACAGCTAACTCTAATAATGTTGATTATAAGAAAGTGCTAGAAGTTTAAAGAAGGTAAAAAAATCAAAATCAGGTATATCTTTCCAAGAGTATGATCTCACATAGCAAGGATTCCCTTACACACAGTTACTGAATTAGCACCCAACTCCTATGACACTAAAAATAAAGTAATAGGAGCCTAAATCACAATTTCGAGATCTCTTATTGATGGGATACGAGTGTGTTAGCTTTTTTTTTGCTTTCTACCATGACTTTTCTCTTACACTTTGATATTTACTTTAGCTTATCTGTCAAAGTGAACATACAGTAATGTTCAGACTCAATTATTAATCCTACTCAATCAGTTAAATCACAAATTTATCATTATCATTGCTTCTTCATTTCTTAATACAATTTAGTATTTTATGATGTAGTAACATTTTTGTTACACTCTTGCTACTATTATCTGAGGAAATTAAATATGTCAATAACATATCTTGTTCTTTAAGGGCATCATTACTTCCAGAAGAATCACTCCCAAGCTGAATCTGTTTGGTAATCATTCCCTGAATTCTACTTAAGGCAGAAGTTTTGGTTGTTGTTTAACTCTGCAGCACATTGGGTCATGTAAAATGTCCATCAATCCTACTTGCAAGCAAAAGAGGAAAAAATGAACAGTATTGTATGGAAAGACATTAACAGCAATGAAGCTGTGATTACACATAGAAAATTAAACACTAAGGGAGACATTTATACTATAAAGCGTGGCAACAAACTCTTCCAATATGCGTGACTCTTAAAGAAAACTTTTTTTTAATTTTTTTGAAGTTTAATACTCAATTTTACAAATGTAGATACATACACTATGTAACAAATAATGTAAAGAAATCTGAATTATTTATGAGTCATATAGAAAGTTAAATTTTTAAAATAAATCTCTCACTTTTTCTATATCCATAGATTAAGTGAATTTGTATCACTTTGTTATTGCAATTTGGGTTAATTAGCAATGCCTGTACATATACACACTCAATGCAACCTCTCCAATTTTGATTAAGTCATGTACTTGCACTATTACTTACTCTTAATCCAACTAGAACTATTTGTAAAATTTCCTTGAAAAGAAAGTGTTAAATTTTAACAGAAGTACATCAACCTGGATTCTATTGCTGAAAGATAACTAAGTTACTTTGTTCTAGAAAAGTATGAACTCACAACTGGTAGAAATATTTAACTTGTGGATGGGAAACCAATTTATGGCAAAAAGAGATGACCTTCGCCCCGCCCCAGATATACGAGAATCATCATTTCTTTAAAAATAATGAATTGTAGGTACATATGAAACATGATTCTGTAAGTATAGCTCATATATGCATTGTAAGAGTGACCAGGTATAACAATCAAAAATTCTGCTACCTCTATTGAAATGTTATGTATCCAGTAAGTCTTGTGCTATCTTTCATTTAAAGTTGTAGATTAAACTTTTTCTCAATCAATCCAGACACACTCCTGCTTTTGTATCTTTTCTCTAGCTCTCCCTCTGCCTGGGAAAGATGTTTTCCAGATGTCTGCTTGGCCAAGTATATCATCCTTGAAGTCTTTCTCAATTTTCGCTTTACCTGCTCACTGTCCCCCTGGTGTCTACCAAACCTGCATCCCACTGCCCCATTCCAATAATTCACTTCCTGTACTCCAATTTTTCCTTTTCTCCACCGCACCTATCAGAAAATCTCCAGATTTAGCAAATAAAAATACAGATTATCAGGTTAGATTTGAATTTGGACAAATAATGGATAATTTATTTTTGTTTGTTTTTGGTATAAGTATGTCCCAGGCACTATTGGGACAGTGGGGGATACTTAACACTAAAAAGTTACCTGTTGTTCATCTAAAATTCAAATTTATTTTTATAAATTTGGGTATCTTGCATTTTATCTGGTAGCTATAACTTGCCACCTTCTAACAAGCTATGGAATCTACTTATGTTTATTTGTATTGTTTTTCCTCTCTGACAATTTTTATAAATTGTCTTCTTGCTAAGATAGTACTGAGTTTAAAGAAGATGCTCAATAAATATTTGGAGGAGGAAATATGCTATAACAAAGGAAACAAAGTTTTTGAAAAGATTTTTTGTTTAAAATATAACCTTAATTATATAAATTAGTGTATAGTTGATTCAATTTTTAAATGTCATAATACTCCATTTATATTTAAGAATAATTAATTCATTTGTATGAAAATTATTAAATAAAATTGAAAGAGAATAAAAACACAATAAAATAAAACATTGATTTCATTAAATAAAAATCTTTGACCAACTATATTTGCAATGACTGAATGAAAACATAGCACAATACAAGAACAAAAAGTTCTTGCTGGCAGACATAAAAACACATTCCAGGGCTATATATTTGTTGTTTCTTTAACAAGTTCTGGGAAGACAAATGCTGGTGGATTATTGTAATACTAAATTATTAATGCCTTCCATTAAGATACATTTTATTAGTTGATTGCAAGTAAGCAATTGATCTGTGCTTTTTATTAGGATACATCTATTGTGTCTTCTTGTTCAATGAATTAGGCTATTTGCAGAGTAGGATTAAGCAGTGTAATTATTATTATTATTTTTTTTTTGCTAAGTATCCACAGAATGTCCTTTGGGTTCATTTCCCAGCTAGCAGAATGTAAGATAAATTGTTTTTACTCTCATAGGTCTTCCTCAAATTGAAATACAATCTTTGTTATCTCAAATGTTCAAAAAAAGTCAAGACAAGGAAGCATAGTTTAAGGTTGGTATGATCTGGCAGTCTATTTCCTTATAATATTCTCCAATGTTCTAAACATTCTAATTTTGGTGATCTTTTTCAACCATGCATAAATGCTGGTCTGAATAATATCATCCTCAGTTAAAATCCCATTTCTTTGGATCAAGCCTCTAATTCCTCCACCTCTCTAAAATATTGAGTTGTTGAAAAACTGAGCACTATCTTTTTCCTTTTTTTTTGTATTTAATTCACATACCTAAGCTTAAATATTTTATAAAAACTAATTATAAATATATTCCTAAATGTTCAAATTTTTGCTTTGTTATGTAATTAGATTGTAGCTGCCTTATTAATTCTCAAGGTTATTTAAAAATAAGAACAATAACTTATTATTATTAGACATATAGCTTACCAACAAACTTCACCAAATTAGATATTTTTCTTATGGGATGTATTCTGATGTAGAGATATTTGTTTAGCAAACATTGCAATTAAGATAGTGATATGGAGAAACATTGTTAGCTGTTAGAATTATGTGTGACAGTAACATAAAAGTAATTGATATATGAGTTACAAAATTATGCAGGTTATTGCTTCAAGGGCTAAAGCTGATCCCCAGCTTCTAACGGGTGACAGTTTTAATATCTGCCAGTGATATTCATTTCATCTGTAGCAGCTGCTTGATTCTTCCTGCTTAGTGGAAACATTTCAAAAAATAAAACACTGTGAGGTCTCAGGTATAAAGAGAAAAAATAAAACAGAGAAAATAAATTTATAGAAATTTATTTTTATAGATTTATGAAATCCATTTTATTTTTATCCTATTTATATGATTGAAAGTTAATTTTCTAATTACACAATTAGCGATGAATCCTTCTTTTTCAGATTGGAGTTGGGATGTGATTGGAGGAACCTACTTACTCTATATGGTCTGATTTACTGTTGATCAGACAGCTGTGTGTTTACTATATGTCTGATTGTCACATAAGTATTTCCGCCCTATACCTATAAAAGATGATTAATTTAGATCAGTATAAGTCACCCAACCTTAGAGAATCAACATTTTCATGTATTACCAGTTGGTTTTATTTACAAATGTTGTTCCAAAATTAATAATATTTTTGTGATCCCATTTAATGTGTACGTTGCTTAGACTCATCATGTAGATCATCAGATATTTTTAGGAACTGATTAAAGAAATAGTATGACAATATTGTTTCTATTTATTAACTCCCTTATGAGATGCCTCTATAAACTAGCTAATAATCTTTAAAAGTCCTTGGATTTATATCCTCCAGACATTTATTGTCTGTGAAAATCCACAAATACAACAAGCAAATACTCTCTTCCAACTGCAACTCTATCTCATTCACACTGCAATGCACTTCAAGTATGAGTTTTCTTTTACTTTATTGAAAAGTTTCCAGTTACTTCCTTTTCAACTGTGCAACTTCTGATTCCAGTCCTTGTTGCTCTGTGAAATTGGATGCTTTGAACCACTACCATGAGCCCATCCTCTGACCTTTATCCTGGAATCACATTTCTAACAGTTTTTGGAAATCAATCCCAGAATCACAAATTATTCCCTTCAATAATATATCCTCAAAATGGAGCTCATTATCTTCCCTATTTAATTATTTTTTTTCCCTTACATATCTTATTTAGTGGTGCAGTCACGCATAAAAACATTTGCATGAGAAACACTTCTGTTAATATAACCGATACATTTTTCCTCACTACTATTTACTGAATTGTTTTCATGTCATAAAAGCTGCAGATTTGATGGTATCATTTCTAGACTAATGACTTGTTGGCAATTTGCGCTGACATTTTTAATTTATGCTTGACCTTATTGGTTATTTGTGTTTATATGCATTAGGGCAGGACTTGACTTGTATAAGAAACTATACAGATATTTATTAATTAAAGAATATAGTATACCTATCCTGCTGTCACTGTTTTACTTTGAAATACCTTTAATGAATCTTTTCACTATAATGTTTATATTGCATTTGAAATTGCTCCTTCTTGGAGACCCAACATGCATTCACAATGCTACTAGTTTCTGCATTAATGAAGAGAGCACTGTATCAAAGAACAAACTTAAAATTAATAATATACTGAGAGTTAGAAAGAGTTTTTTTACTACTAAGGTTAAGTAGTAGGGTCAATGCCCAATGTTGACCTTTATAATTTATCAAAAAATTAAAATTTTTAAACAGGAAGAAATTTTATACTTTATGTTATAAAATTAAACATAAAGGAAGTTATGACCTATTTATTAAATTATTATCAGTTAAATTATTTAATAAAGCTACTTTATTAGATTTAACTGGAAATAATAATTTTTAAGAAAACCTATTTATAAAACTGTAGTTTTAGGTATCTTACTTAGTACATACATTGTGTTTTTTCTTCATGACATCATGTTTTCCTTTTCAGGAAAGGAAGAATTACTACCTGTATTTAAAGACAGTACTAGATATTCAAAATGGTATTTGTAATAATATAAAATACATAGAATTGAGAGAAAACTTTGATATAATGCAAAAAAGAACATGGTATTTTTCTAGAGTTGTTAAAAGAAGGATAAAACTTTTAGAAAATACCTGGTTTAATTCATGTTATAAAACACTTCATAATTTTTATAAAACACTATAAAACTTTATAAAAGTTATAATTTGAATGAATGCTGAGCATTTCACTTCTACGATTTTAACCATACATGCTTGATATGTGAAAGCTGTGAAACTTGTACCTATATGACATTGTGAAGTTAAGGAAAAAATGCAATTCTTAGTAATTAACACATAACTTACATCTCTATTATTATTTATAGAAAGTAGATTTTTGAAAATTACATTGAGGATTCTTTTATTCATCATTAGAATGTCTCTGTGACTGTGAATCTGTCAAGGAGTCTACCTGTCAGAGAATGATTGAGCTGCTTGAGGCACAGTAATTTCAACTTAATGAAAGAATACATTTTAAAGTTCACTTAACAACAGTTTGAATCAGAGAAAATAGGTATTTTTGTGAAAGACAATATTATAGTTCACTTACTTCTATTTATGTATTATGTTTTTAACTTCCTACTCATGCCTTCTTAATAGGTTATTTATTTATATCTGTTTAGTTAACACAGTGTGTGTGTGTGTGTGTGTGTGTGTGTGTGTGTGTGTGTACAAAAAATATTGCTCACCAAATAGGCAGTTTCTTTGTCAATGTTACAACAAAATTTGATTTAAAAGAAAAACTTTAATTGTGCAAATGGGTCAGTACTTCCGGAAAATTTAAATGGACTAGAGATAAAGCAAATTTTTAAAAAATTGAAGAGGGGACACAATTCTAAGATGGACTTTACCTGATTCTTTGTACTCTCAATTAATCTCAAACAACAAAAATATAACAATTTTTTTTTAATTGAGCAGTAGTTATTCTAATTGCACCCTCACCAAAGGTTGTTATTTCTTATAAAAGTAGTGTAAAGAAGATAAACCTGGTCCAGAATAGAAGAGCATGTGACAATGAGAAAAGAATAACACAGTGAAGTACAGAATCGGACGTGACTGGTTAAGCCCTCAGTGCCATCAAAGTAACCACTGACCAGTATTTCAATGTCATATATCAGTGAACTAGGGAAAAAATGAGAAGAGTTAGGATTTTTTCATCAGTGGTTTGGCCAATGAAATTATTGATGCTATTTTCAGCTGGCCAAAGTTAACAAGCTTTTAAAGACTAAAGAGATAAAACCTAATTTTTTCTCTTATGCTAAATAATAAGAATATCCTTCATTTTTTAATGTTCCCAATGTGCATGCCACAGCTTGGTAATGATTTGTATGTAGTATAACATAATTTTACTGCAAAACCATAAAGTACATACTATTTTATTTTTGTTTTCTACATGAAGAAACTAAGCTAATGGTTAAAATTTCAATAATTTATTGAAGCCATGAAGATATCACAATATATCTAATTCTAATTTTGTATTACTTTATTTTCTTTATTCCAATAAATACTTTTTGATCTTATGTACTTGGTGTAGAATGATAGAAAAGACTTGGTTACTATCTTCACTTAGACTTACGTTCTAGGGAGAAAGGTGAACAGCTGAACACTGTGGGAGAGTAAATTGTGATTAGAATGGTGAGAGAGGGAACAGGGAGCATCACTGGGAAACAAAGGAGTCAGATTCCCTGAAGAACTGATTTTTAAATTGAGATATAAAGTAAATCTGGTATAAGAAAGGAATGTGGAGAGAAGAGTGGTTTAAACAGACAGTACAGAATCTGTGAAGGGACTGAGGCAAGAAAATTAATGATGTAGTAAAAGACAAAAAATACGTTTATTTGGATTAGATCTCCAAGTTTGCAGGGGAAAAGAGGAATAGTAAACGAGGGCTTAGTCCTGGGGGTCCTCCACACTGTTTGCTGAAAGTAGGCATTTTGTGGTAATTCTAGGATTTTGGAGAAATTAAGTTTATAGATTTTAAATGATTGGATATATACTCTAAAAATGGACAACACTCCAGAGAATAAATTGAAGATAAATAAAACTTCATGCCGAAGGAAGCAGCTGTAGGGCTCCATGCAGAAGAGACTGGGTCTTGGACTGTGGACACACAAACTGGAATGGAAGAGAGAAGATTCTAGTATTGTATAAGAAATAGAAAACAAATTATCATACTTTAATGGTTCACTGGGTGTGTGAATTGATTGAGAACAATAGTTTTAAAAATAGTCCCAGGTCTCCAAATGTAAGGTAAATTTCAACTACTGAGAATTATTTTCTTGTATTGTGTCCATAAAATGAAACCACGGGGCTACAGCAAACATTGTGAAAACAAAGTTTGAGTAAATGGGTGAACTGTGGTGCTTATTACTAAGAAAGGTAAAACAGATGGGAAAGACTCAGGTATTACAGTGACTGTGGACATCTTTGGAGTTTGATTTGAGGGAAGTGAATACATAATATATTTAATTCATGCTTAATGAGATAATTTATATGATTGGCAGTCACTTCTATGTATAGTTAATTTATTCATAACCACTATGTCATACCCATGATTGGCTTCCACTGTCTTTGTTGACATATCCAAGGTCATAACACATAGGTACAAGGCCAGAAGTCAGATCACAATTTGAATGTGCATAATGATACTTGAAGTATGTTAGTTGTGAAAAGAAACAATATTTCAAAAGTAGAGCTAGAAATTAGTTTATGGGAAATTCTTCAAATCTTAGAGATTATTTATAAAAGAAACATATGCAGAGCTCAGCCCAAATTTGACAACAGTGTACCTTCTATGGTGTTTCTAATAACAAGTTATGAAATTCATAGAAACTTTTGTAAGCTAATGATGGTAAAAAATTGATTAAATATTCAAGAGAAAAGACTGGATTAACTTTCCCTTCTCTCTGTAGAAACCACGATTAAAAAGATGATTAAAGTGGCTATAGCTAAAACAAATGTAGAGGAAAAAGATATTGTAGAATTATGTCAGTCATTAATTATAAAACATTGTGTTAGTGTTTTAATTAATTGATGTTTTATGAACTTATAAGCTTTTTAAAATTTGTGATGTGTTATAAATGATTTCACATTTTAAAGAAATATTAATTTTGTATTTGAATTTTTCATTTCCAGTGTTATATTCTTTCCCTTACTAAATGCCCACTAAACAGTAATAAACCAGAGCCCACAACACTGACATCTGACCCTCGCAGCAACTGATGACAAAATTCCATCTGTGAAGGAATACCTGGAAGGAGATTTAATTGTGAGAGGCTGGACACTATCCTGAACAGTGCAACTGGGCATGTAAAACCATTATAGGGATCTCACATTAACAAGAGATCTGGTTGTTCCAGATCAAGGATATAGTGTTTTCTATAAAATGTGTTAGATTGCTTAAAATGTAATGAAGAGGAGGGATTCTTTAAATTATAGGTCTGAATGACCTGAAGATAAGATTTACTATTCATAAAGAAGTACAGAAACTCTGGATTTGAAGTTCTTTAACTTCAGTGTGCCTTAAGATTGCCCAAAAATGTTTATAAAATTCTGATTTATGTGACCTACTACCAAAGACAGTAACTACGATGAAGAAATTGCTATTGTTTAACCCATATTCCAGGTATTCTGATGGAGTGGATGTTGAAAGTATCTCCGTTAACTATAGATTTTGAGACACGATTTCTGTGATGCAATTGATTTGGCATAGCTTCCTTTATGCATAGCTTCCTTCAATATAGCATAGCTTCCTTTATGCATAGCTTCCTTCAAATTGTTTCAACCCTGCTTTTGAGGGGCTGGGGAGATGCAGACATAGAGTGAAACATCATTGCTAATCAGGAAATGTCCTTTGAAAATAAAAAGACTGTTAATATTGTAAGATATTGTAACATAAAACAATATATAATAATGAGAGGTTTTCTGTGTAGAAACAGATTTGTCACATGTCAATACAAATGGTTTTTACTTAGAAACCTCAGAAATTAGTAGTGGCGAGGCAAAGGAAGAAAAGAAAAAATCACATACAAATCAGTGACTAATTTAAATGATTTAAAATAAATACATGTCCAGTCCATAAACCTCATGTATGATTTAAAATAGTTTTAAATTTTAAAATATTTAAATAGTCTTAAATTTAAAATTGCACATAAACTTTATGGAGACTTGTATGAGGTGGGGATTGCATGCTGTGAAGAAGTCATCTCAGAGTTCATATCCTTATTCCAAAATTAATTTTTCAAAATACTACACCTACAACAAATATCTTAAAATTGACTTCAGAACTTTTGTCACATAATTTTAAAATTAAATTTACTGAGGTATAGTTTATATTGTCAAATTATTTTGAATATAAAAAGTGGTAACTTTTTTCATCCTGAAAGTGCAGATTAATTTCTTTTTTTGTTTGTTTGTTTTAAAATTAGCAAAAATAATTTAGAGAAAATTTGGATAAGTAGGTAGAAGTAAGTTTCTCAAGAACAAGATAATGCTATTAAGTAATGAAGTTAAGGTATTTCAATAAAGCTAAGCTCTTAAATGTTCACTGAAAGGAAATTTCAAAAGAAAAGCATTAACCCTTTAACACTCATATGCATTTGGTGTATATGTCTACCTAGCACAATATTCAAAATACAAGAGCACTAGGAGAATTTTAAAGATGCATTTAACTAACGCCCAGATTTCTAGATGAGGTAAATCAGGACCCAAATGCTGAAGTCACTTGCCCAGGAGGAAACATGAGGGATTGGTTTGGAACCCAGTGTCTCATCCCTTAACTTACACAGCTTTACTTTTTCTTTTCAGTCATACCAAACTTTCATGTGGTGAGATGAATTAAACTGTTGATTTTTAAATTTATGTGAAAGTAAAATTATACTGAGTTTACATTTTTGTCTTTATTTAAACTAATGAATCACTATTGCAGTTGTCATCTGCACTTAAATTGTAGATTGTTCCACCAAGGGACCTATTTCAGACACAGTGAGGGTAAGGTAAGAGAAACACTTTTAGCTTTGTCACTGCAAGTGACACATTAAAATGGACACATTTTTAAACAGATGACAAAATACTTTATGCACTGTATGTATTTATAAGGAATCTGAGCATGTGTTCTCAGTTGAGTGATCTGTTATGAGAAGGGATAATCCTTGATCCATTCCAGGACATGGATATTATGGAGTAGATTCAATTTACTTTTAAGTCTCTCAAATGATTGACATCATTTCAGGATAATAAACAAGAAAGGCGAAAGGAGGTAAGGTTAGAAATTGTGGAAATAAGGCAAGAATAAGACTACAGGCTACGAGAACTGTAGATACCCACTGGAAATGACTCTTGTAACCAAAATCTGCGTTTTTATTGTATTTCCTTCTTTGAGTACTCAGCTCAAGTAAGAAAAAAATACCAAGATTGCAATCATCTCTAAAGAAGGAGCACTTACAGTTTATGATATCAGTCTAGCACATACTATGACCTTAAACAGATGAGACACAACTGAAGTCAGATGTGGCTTTTGGTTTAAATTTTTGGCTTTTGGCCTTCCTCCATATAATTACCTAATATTTTTACCACCATTGTCAGTAGTGTCATTTTCATTTTGTTTATGATGGGGCATTTATCATCATTTCCCAACACCTGACATTTTTCCTCCTCCCTCCTCAAGTCTGTGACACATTTCTCAACATTTGACACAACCTTAAAAACTCCTAAAATGACACACTTTTCTTCATGCCCTCATTTATAAATCTTTGAAGCTATAGAAAATGTTTAAAATCAAACTAGGTAGAATTCTTGAATATTTAGTTTAGACATAATCAAGGATATTATTCATGCTCTGAAAATAATTTTATAAAAATATTTAAGATGTTGAAAATAGTATCATATAAATTTAAAAAAAAATTCTAAACTGAACATGTGTATGAAACAAATGTTGGGGGGAGAAGAGGGGAACAAAAAACAAATAAAGCAGATGAAAGCAAATACGAGGGTTCGGACTTTTCTTCTATCCTGTTTTATTTTAGAGTTCATAAATCTCGAACTTGCCACTCATCTGTTATAAAACTAAAACATAACACACAATTATCCACCAGAATATTTCATCTTCAAATATCAGCATGCTAAAAAAGTCTTTAAATATCTCTGAATCAACTTCCATCTTCAAATCAAGAGTAGAGGAACAAGAAATGCTGTTAGACACCAATTTGTCCCTTGTTAGAGAATCAAAATAGGAACAGTGGAATGTTTTTCTGAGTAAATCTCTTTCTTAAATATTTTTTCCTGTAATTCATATTTGTGTCAGTTATACTCTTTAGAAAAAGAGTTTTGCTCACTTGAGTTAACTCAAGAACATGTGGAAAAAGAGAAATCAAAATCTTATTTTGCAGCTATAAGAATTGGAAAATTAATCTTGGGGGGTACGTGGAAATATCTGAACAGCTTTGTCAACTCAGGATAAAAAATATTGGGGACAAAATGTCATTAAATATGTAGCACAAATAGATACGTTAGTAATAATAATAGCCAACATATACCGATTACTTACTCTGGCCTGGTAGTTATTTTGGGTTTTTTATATACCTTACTCTACAGCCTTTGCAAAATTGTATGTGGTAGATACTATTATTTCCCCAGTTCCCAGAGAGGGGACTAAAAGTGAAGCACTGTTGAATGCTGGACTAAAGTGATACAGCTAGCAAATACTGAGTCGTACATTTACTATTTGATCTCACATACAAATTCATATAATTTTTTCAGCAATTTTATAGCTCTTTCCCTGGTATCAACTTTCAAAATCCCTTTTGACTCTTCTAATTACCTGCTTATGTCCACACAGGAGGGAAGAGTAATAGGTGGTTCAGATCACTTAATGTCAACCTTACTGGGGAAGAATTTTTGTATGAGACCACGTCATTGGCTGCCTTGGGTCATTTGCCTATCTGTGTTGCAATCAGCCTGGACTCTGGTGAAGGGGTCATGTGAAACCAGCAGACAGTAGTTTAAGAAAACCCTACTTAAAAAGAAGAAGGTGGGACCTTCCACAAAGGATACCATTTTAGCTGGTAGTCTGTGTCTGATCTCTTGAGAATATTACTTATTCAATCTTTCATCCAGTCTTTATAGAAATGTTTATTTTCCTAATATCTGTTCCTCACCTCTTTAGTTTCTGGTAATTGTTTTACATGGAGTAAAGTTTTACAGTTAGGCTGAACTTTCTAATATCCATTATATTCTATTCTCCAATCTTAATCATCCCTTTAGTTCCTTCCTATACTTTTTATATTGAGTAAAATTTTACAGTTAAACTGAACTTCCTGATATTTATTATATTTTATCTGCCCATCAAGGAATTGAAATTCTTTTATTTAAATTTTTGGATTTCTAAACTGAGTTACCACATTGTTGTCATTCACATAATGAGGGTGAATTATTTCCTTCCTATAATCGTTTATCATAATTAATTAAAACATTTATTGAAAAACGTCTAAGATACATAATAATATTTACATAATTGTGTTTATAGTTCCAGATCAAAGAAATGTTAAATATCCTTGGGAAACATGAGCATAATGTATATAATAATTAATAATTATGATTTACATAAAGACATATGAGATACTGTGTTAACATACTTATTTTTAAAGTTAAAAAATTAACACTTAGCTTTCTTTAAATATAGAACATAGTTTGGGGAATTTATGGACTTAACAGATATGTGGCATGGCACTTACGGGTTTTTTTAATCTTTACTATCTAAATGCTGACTTGTTCTTATCTCTCATCATTTTATACATGTGTATAAATACACAAACATTTTCAAGTATCCTAAACTAAGGTACTTCAGTGGCTCAGTTTAGTCATAATGGATCGTATGTAAGTCAGGCCTTATTAAGAGATACTAATCAAATCATAGAATCCCTAAAATTTGTCTAATTTTTACCATCCCAGTCATCTGCTACTAATCTCTCAAAAAATATGTATTATGGGTATCACATACTGATATTTTATCTCAGGTCATACATAGTGCTACAGATGGATAGAATATGGATTGTGGTATTCATTTACATCTCTGACAAGAAGGCAATGGATTTTTAAAATATACCCATTCACTCCTCAAAAAAGAGGATAACATACAACTTACAAAAAAATCCACATTTGCCTTATTTTAATGGGAAGTAACTTTAATTCTCTGTATGAAAATAATAATATTTTAGGAATGCTTTTATGAATTACCAAGCTCTGCAGAGGAAGAAATGTAAATACTCAAATCAGATGACTCAGTATCAAAATTTTACAAATTAGTACATCAAAACAACTCAATTTTTTAGTTATATGAGCTCAAAATGTAAAATAGAAATTCGTCCTCACTGATGAGAAAGTGATAGAAACTTTGATGTCACTTTTTAGTGTATATGCATACATATATATATATATATACATTTATCATCATAATGTATCTATAAGTATACATAAATATGTATAAAGATTATACAGAAAGATATAGGTTGATAGAAAAAGATATATAAATATAAAAAGTAGAATACCTACATACACATATGCTTTTTAACAAATACTTTGTGTGTACATGTATGTAGTGTACTTTTAAAGAAAGTATGATGAATATAAAAATGAATTATAACTTTAGAATAGGCCAAAATTTAATGAATCATTCCTTCTTTAAATTAGATTACAGTTTAAATATATTAATGTTGATGCTGTAGAAATTACCAGGAATCAAATGAAAGAAATGTTCCTTTAGTTTCTCATCAGAGTTGATAACCAAACAATGTCTATATATCGGTTTTATGTGCATAAAGTTTTATCATTTGTTGAAGGTAGTCTTCTCTTGTCAATCCTCAGGGACTTATTTCAGGGAGCACTTCTCCTGTGTGACATTAGGGACATGGTGATAGAAATATTACCTACGGCCTTCTAATGGCCTTCTAATGGCCTTCTAATAGAGTCTGAGCAGGCAGAACGAGGGTTGGGTTTTCCAAAAAAGAAAGGAAGTATTTTGTGTCCCTCTCCAATTTATAAAAAAAAAAATAAATAACCTTTTACGAGAAAGAGCATATACCCTTACAAACATTTATATTCAAACATTTTGGAAAATCCTATTCAAGATTTATTTGGGAAGTAAAGTGACCGGCCATCCATATTAAAAAAGCATTTAGGTGGATTATACAACAAAAGAAGTTCTATGAAATTGCATTTGTAGCTGCTTCAAAGGGCAGCTCTGAGGCTATCTTTTTGGAAAGAGCACTCCATCTTAGAATGTACCTAAAAAATGAGGTAACTGTTTATTTAAAACCTCAGTTTCGCAAAAACAAAAGATCATTTCTACTATAGGCACCAGGGTATACAGATCTCAGAGTTTTTCAAGCATCTCTCATCAGTTGAGTCTCTTACAATTTTACATGTCCTTAAAAATGGTCAAAAGATTTGAAGAAAATGCCTACGGCTGAAAGAAATGAGAATATTTTAAATAATAGGCTTTCTTGGACTGACAAAGATTTTAAATGTAGTAAATGTAGTTTAGGGCGTGAGATAAAAAGCAAGGTTGCAAGGTAAATTTTGACACTGCATTTGGAGGGCAATTTGTGTGCATCAAAACTCTACAATTCAATTCTTTAAAAAACCTCACTTTTACTCAATTAGTAATTTACTTTTAAAGGCAGACAGTTGACCAAAGATTATCTATATGGTTATTATAACTTCTAATTTACCTATCACCTATATATAAAACATTTGAAAAATATGGAAAACTCATATAATGGTATATCAAGGCCTTATTAAATTTCTTACACAGAACCATATTTACCAATATGAAAGCACATCACATAAAATTTAGGAATAAAAGGCAACATACAGAGAAATATGGATATTTTTCTTTAAAAACTCTGACAATTTATATAAAAAACTCTGATAATTTATATATATATTTTCTATAGAAAAGTCAACAGGAACGTATAAAAATTCACTACTACCTATTTTTGAGAAAATTTGATTTATTTTCCTTTTTAATCATCCTCTATATTGTTTTGTTTTCACAAGATGTATCTATAGCGATAAATAAGATAATTATTGGTTAGGAAACTAATTCATAGTGGGGCCACATGACTTAATATGAATTTTGTTAAAGTACGCTGTTTCTCAATAATTTCCTAATTATGGAAAAGTAATATGCATTGGTGTAATGTAAAAAATAGTGCATTTATATATCTTCCCGAAAATATCATGAGGCTCATGTTATATTCCTTTAGGTCTTCATGGTTATGTTTTCTAACTTCCCTTTAACATTAAAATGTTGCATTAGACTCTTTGTTTTGGTAATGTAATAATCACTTTCATGAGAATTCATTTAAATTCTCCTGACATTTGTCATCTGTAGAGACATTCTTAATTATCTAGTTATGTTTAGAAAACCCCTGGAACTTTGCTTCATATTTCACACCTACCCAAATAAGACAGGCCCACCTACCTAGGACCTCTGTCTGCCATCACATCAAGTAATAAACACACTCCTCTCATTTGGTAGTATGGAGTATAAATATATGTCTGCAAAAGGGTAACCGTTGATGGACATCGCTGTCTCACCATCTTTTTTATTTCCCTAGAAGTCATTCATACATTTTTACTATTTATTTGGTCATAGAGGTGAAATAAAGGAGATGGAGTTCATTTCCCAATGCCTTTGATTCTGAAGAATAAAAGGGAAGGAGATTCATGACAAAATCATAAAGGATGGGCTTCTGATTCTCCAACCTCCCATGTTTTAGTATTTAATCTTTTCATCTGTGCTATCCCACCATGATTTCTCCTACCTCCAAAAATGTCTTCCTTTTATCTTTTACTCATGAAATAGTAAATAAATCATAGGTAAAGGTTTATATTTTTCAGTGAATAGTTGTTACATGTGTATAGCTGCGACTTAAACATGGAATTTCAGGTGTCAGTCAACAGGTGAGAAATAGGCAGCATTGAGGCCTGCCCAGGAAGTGTGAGGTTGGCTGTGCACAAGGCGAGCGTAGCACGTTTACGTGATTTCCAAGTAGGCTTCTTTAGCGCGGCATCTGCAGTACCTGTTCGTGTTTGTTACATGACTGAAAGCACCACTGCCAGGTAACGCCTGGAGTCACTGGTGCTAAGTAGACTTCCAGCACAAAATTTATTGCTCTCCAATTTCCAGTGAAACCCAGCCTAGGGAAATTTCCTTTAATGATTACGAGAGCGGGCTCTCCGTCAGTCAGACGCGTATTTGTATCCTGCTCTTGTTAGTTTAGCGGCACTTAAATATTCATTTAACTTTCTAAACAGTCTCATCTGCTTTGTAAAATAGAAATGATACTCAAATTGTTTAATTTAGTTTGTGGCACAGTCAATAATTGCTATTACTATTTATTGTATTAGTCATTTTCCTCACAAAAATTATTTTCAAAATCTGCCAACTTACTAAGAAAATAATGGAGAGTAAAAGTGTAACTGGATGGTTACAAAAAGCACTTTACCGTATTAAGTATAGTCAACCAAAGCAAAATTCAACCTCGTTCCAGTCTGTCTTTGACATGTCATCTTCAGCTATATGAATTACTTGATATTCCCTTAACATGCCATGTTACCCCTTCATGATCTCCCTTTTGTTTGAAATGCTGTCCTCCACCTACAGAGTTGGCAATCTTATTTTTTTTTTAATGCTTAAAAAAGATCTTTCGTGGGATGCTTTTCAGAGTGACTGTATCCTTTACTTTTGATAGGCAATACAATTACCCAACATATCAGGGCTAGGTAATAAGGATATTATTAATATCATCCAAGCCCCAAGCCGAGAATGTTTCATTTCACTATTCTGGGTGTACTGGCCTTCATCATCTGCCTTATCCTCGTCTCTCAGGATGGCTATGGCTGTCCCAAACTTCAAACATTCACTGTTTATGGTTGAGCAATGCCAGAATGCTCCTCTTCACAAATCCTTTTTCAATAGAACAGAAAACTTTCCCCAGGAGAGTCCTAGGTGTCTGTATACCTCAGCTGTTATTTGTCAACGCTGGGCCAAGTGCCCATGCCCGAGCTGTGAGAGAGGTGGGAGAAACAAGCATGTGGCCTCTCCTACTTCCATGGTAGGAATGAGATTTTCCGAAATGGTGAAGATAGCTATTGTCTAGGCAGCTAACAACACCTCCTGCACAGCTCCGAACTTCAGCCTGGTCCACAATATTAGTTGTTCCATTTTCATTGCCCTTTCAACAACACTCCAGGCACACCTATATTAGCGCCTGGGTCACATTATTGTAAACATTTATATTTTGGCCTGCTGCTTTACTAAACCATCGGCAGCTTATGACAGGAGATTCTATTGTCTCCACCATTTTTATATGTTCAGCGCTTACTTTGTTCCACAGTAAATGAGTCCTACATAAATGAATGATTTTAAAACTTTTAAAATAGAGATTAAGAAATTATGATTGAGCATTTTATTTTTAAAATAAAACTAAGAACCGGAGGGCACAATGATTCACACCTGTAATCCTAACTCTCTGGAAGGCTAAGGCAAGTAGATTGCTTGAGCTCCGGTGTTTGACACCAGCCTAAGCAAGAGCGAGACCCCATCTCTAAAAAAAAAAATAGAAACAGAACAAAAGAAATCATAACAGGTTGTGTACAATGTGAGGGTTTTCAGCATGCCCCCTGGGTGAAGAGCTCAACTAAAACTTGAACTTAGAAATGAAAGCAATATAACCTAAACGTTTGTACCCTCATATCAATCTGAAATAAAGGAAGAAAAAAAAAAAAAAAAAAACCTAGCCAGGCATTGGCAGGGGAAGGGTATCCTTGTGTTACCAGCTACTCTGGAGACTGAGGCAAGGAGGTCACTGGGTACCAGGGCACATGAGTTTGAAGTTGCTGTGAACTAGGAAGCCGTGCACTGAACCCAGGGTGACAGAGTAGGATGCTGTCTAAGAAAAAAAAAAAGAAGAACTTGAGGACAGAGACTTGGAATCTTATACCTATAATCTTAGCACCTAGCACTCCAGGTAGATAAGGTGGGAGGATTGTGTAAGCTCAGGAGTTTGAGTCCAGCCTGAATAGATCTAGACCCTGTCTTTACTAAAAAAATAAAAATTTTAGCCAGGGGTAGTAGCTTGAGTGTGTATCCCCAGATACTTGGGAGGCTGAGGAAGGAGGATCACTTGAAACCAGGAGTTTGAGATTGCTGTGAGCTAGGCTGATGCCATGGCACTCTCTGTCTAATGAAAAGAACTTGAGACAAATAAAAATGTAGTATTGAAGAGCCATGAAGGGTTAACACAGCACAATGAATAGAAGATTTTGCAGCATCTATGAAAGAACCAAAGTCTAACCATCTGCTTCATATCTCCCTAAGTCTAGAGATGAGAAAAAAACATGTGAATGTTTGTACCCCCTGGGAGATGGGAGGAGGATCATACGGGATTTAGAGAATAGAGCTTGCTAGGAAATATCAATAATGTAGTCTTTTTCTTTTGCATTTATGAAGGAGATGTCAAAATTGCCCCCTTCCTTAACAATGTAGCATGTGAAATAACTCTGCCAATTCATTTCAGTGGGCTTTTGATAAAGGGCAGATAAAAAAGAAATAGAGCATTTCTACTAAAATTTAAAAAAAACAGCACACAACTGCAAAGCATTAGTCCAAAAATTATAAAAACTCCAGTCCACTATGTTCAGCTTTATTTCACTGAATATATATCCTTTGTCTCTTGCCAAATAAAAGACAGAGTTTTTACTTTGGTATATATGTAAATTTTTTTCTTGGTTATAAAAAAAAAAAAAAGCAGTTCCAAACAGGTCTATGCTGAGTGCTTTATAATTTTCCATATCACTGCCTTAAAAATGCAAGAAGTCTACCAGTGTTTAAGTGATCGAGGAAAAAAACTATTTTCTCCATGAAAATTAAATGTCAAATTGGATTTGAAATGTTTACAGATACTTTTCATTTGTTCCTTATGATAGAAATGATAAATGAGAAAAGCTTCTTCCTAAGGATAATGTACTTCTTCAAATTGTCAATTTTGTCCTGGTTTTATGTAAGATGTTTTTATGGGCACAAATTGGCATTCGCAGCTCCAAAAACACTTGGTACTTAATAAGGCAAATAATGATTACAAATTTGGTAGCAGCCAATGGAAAGCATAAAATATATGATTAGTTACAATTTTTTGTAATGAACATGATCTGATCACATTTCTGCATTTTTCATCTCATAAGAATAGCATCGGTACACACATGTACACACACATATATGTACAATTTCAATATTACCAATTCCAATATTTTAAATATTTTCAATCAGAAGTTTCAGTAGAGCTTTTATACTTTTTTTTTTTATAGAATTCTGTCATGTGATTTTAGTCATTATTGCTGGCCTTCTGCCTGTGCCAATGTATTTGGACTGACGTTTGA
This sequence comes from Loris lydekkerianus, assembly GCA_963574355.1. NCBI lineage: Eukaryota > Metazoa > Chordata > Mammalia > Primates > Lorisidae > Loris > Loris lydekkerianus. The sequence continues at coordinate 7,347 of CAUYPK010124081.1, read as the reverse complement.
CATTAAGGAGAAGAAAAGACATTTTATATAAAAGTAAACAGTGTCAAAAGTAAGAGAAAGTGACTTAGGACGAAAAGGCCTTTAAAATGATGGTAAGCTAATTTGCAGCTTGCTTGTTTCCTACTCACTTGATACGTGATATCCTGGCTGTGACATAAAAACGGGCACAAGGTTTCAGCTTCTTTTTGCTATTATTACAAATTAACACAAACTTGGTGGCTCAAAGCAATTCAAGTTTATTAGTTTACTATCCAGAGGTCAGAAACCTAAGTAGTGTCTCAGGGCTAAGTTGTTTTGGAGGCTCTCAGAGATTACCCACTTCCACTCCTTTGCCAGCTCCTAAAGTCCGCCCATGTTCCTTGTGTCTTGGCCCCTTCCCAAGCTCTCAACACCCTCTTCCTTATTTCCTCTCTGACCCCCCTATTCAAGGATCTTTCTGGTGATATTAGGACCATCTGGATAATTGAGGGTACTCCTCCCACCTCCGTATCTTTCACTTCATTACTTCTGCAAAGTCTCTTTTGCTATGCAAGGTGACATTATTTACAGGTTCCAGGAGTTAGGATGTAGACTTTGGGGAATGCCATTGTTCAAACTACCTCAGGGCTCTTATTCAACCTTGTTTCATTTCAAATCTTACTCTTTGATTTGCCTTTCAATCAACTTAACTTTAAGAATGAATAAAGTCTCAGGTGGAATTTTACACCAATTTTAAAATATGAGAGCATTGTGTGGATGTGTGTAGACATTTGTGGAATCAGTTTCTAATTATCAATAAAGTCTCAGCATGACAATAGGAATTACTGATTAAAAATTATATGCTATTGAAACATGGATTTTTTTTAAATTCTTAATTACCTTCTAATTCAAGCCTATGCTGATTTTTTTCAGGATGGATTTTTCAAAATAAATGATTCTGTGAATTATAATCTCATAGTGTCTAATAAGGCTTATTTTTTCAATCAATCACCCATTTGTGAAGAAGATACATTTTCTTGCCAAACTGAAATTGCCCTTGTTCAAGCATTTTTGATTTACCTTCTTTACTCCAAAACCTCCAAGATGTACATAATCAAAATATATCTTTGCATTTCTTTTAAATACAAACAAAGTTGTGTGTCAAATTTTATCTTACCCTTACAATTGTGATATTCCTAAAGGTCTTATATTTGTAAAAAATAATTACAATACCATTAACACAATTGCCTAAGTTAACACTGTACACTAGCTATTGTAAAAAAATCTCATTTTCAGTAGTCTATAAGAGACTCCAGAGAATAACACTGAATCTCCCTCAAGTTTGATTTTTAGTTTTCATGGATGCTTTAATTTTATATAGTATAAGCTTTAATATTCCATGGTAGTTTAATCATGGGAAAACTTAATTTTGTTCTAGTGATTAACTGAACAAAGCTATTTATCATTCTGAAAATAAAACACAGAATACCATATTGCTTTGGGTTTTCTTTTGTCACTCTCTTTGTTAAAATAACGTATAATTATTTTAAGAAAATTTAATTTTCTTTTCATTAAAATCTTATTACTGCAAATATGAAATCTAATACAGTACTCACAATCTTCCAGGAACTCATCACACTGTAGGTATGCTACATACAGTAGAGTACAGTAAGAGCTTTTTGGTGTTTTGAGCAGAGTGTTATGGATCCAGTGATAAGAGAATTCATTGAGGAAGTTTCCAGAAAGGAAGTAAAATGCCATTAGATTTAGTGAATGGCTAGAATTTTGTTAAATGGGAAAGGGCATTCCAAGCAAAGGAATAAAACAGTAAAAACCTACAAATGATACAGGAAGGGAAAGTGAACAGAGTGGTAAGGAGAGTTAAAAGTGTGTGTTAGTGGTGAAATGACAGTAGAGAAAGTATTGGAAGAGAAGTCCATTGATTGTTTTAGGCAAAGCAAGTTAGGCTGGTGCAGTGGCTCCTGCCTGTAACCCTACACTCTGGGAGGCAGAGGCAGGCAGATTGCTTGAGCTCAAGAGTCTGAGACCATCCTAAACAAGAGTGAGACCCACCTCTCTACTAACAATAGAAAAATTAGCCAAGTGTAGCAGCAAACCCCTGTAGTACCAGGTACTTGGAAGGCTGAGGCAAATGATCACTTGAGCGGGGAGTTTGAGGTTGTTGTGCGCTAGAATGCCACTGCACTCTTCCCAGGATAACAGATGAGACTCTGTCAAAAACAGAAAGAAAGGAAGGAAGGAAGGAAGGAAGGAAGGAAGGAAGGAAGGAAGGAAGGAAGGAAGGAAGGAAGGAAGGAAGGAAGGAAGGAATTTAAATGGAATTCTGAGAAATTTGTTCTCCATCTACGTATATACATTTTTCTGGAGAAGGTGAATCTAAAGGAAAGGGACTAAGAAACTTCTGGATACTTTACAATAAACACTGTTTTTTTAACCTTTATATGAGCTTTATCCAAATTTGAAGTTGAATTTGTAATAGTTTCTGTGGCTTTCCACAAGAATTCTGTTCTCATGGTAATATAGTTATTGTCTGTTAACCTATTTCTCTTTTAGCAATTAGGAATGGTGTGGTATTAATCATTCTATGCTAAAGTTATCAACAAGATGTGCAAATACTAAATAAATACTGTTGATGTTGACTAAGCTCTGAAAACTTAAGTCATAACACTTCCATAATAGCTGTTCATGGGGCTACTCTTTAACCCATTTTTTAACTTCTTTATCAGAGTCCTCAGGAATTTAACTATTTAGTATGTATTATTCCTCCTTTATCTCTAGTTTGTAATTAGCTACCAGAGTTGTTCATTTCTATTTTCTTTAAATTACCCTATAATACCTGTTATTCATTCTATAGGCAGACAATTACCAATTTGATGGGAAACTAACGTTTCATTAGTATGACAGATCAACTGTTAAGGAAAATGGTATAACATTATTGTAAATTAATTATAGTGAAGTTTTCATGAAGCTGCCTACCACATGGTTATTCAGTAGACCCCTATTGGTAGATCTTGATTTCAGTATTTGACTTGATAGTCACTATTTTTTGAAAAGATCAAATTTAGCAGTTTATCTTGATACTAAAATGTGAAAATATAAGTTAGCCAGTTTGCAGTAACTCATGTACTTTAAATATGTCAGCTACAAATCTCTATATCAAACTTCTAAAAATATATATTATACATTTCTATTAAAATATATAATTAGATGTTTGCATATGAGAGTAGAAGAATTATCATACTAAGCTTTTCTCCTGACAGGATGCATCCATACTCGGGAAACTCTATAGACTGTGGTTGTCCTAATCTTTTCATGTCTTTTGACTGCAATAATCTATTATTATAAAGAGATATCCATGGTACTTGCTTTGATCTTCTTCCTTAGGGATGTAAATGAAATTGCCTTCACATCCTCATAAGCTTCTTGTTTTAATTACAGCATAAAACACTACATATACAATAGGAAGACATTTAAAATAAGATTAGTTTTGCTATCTCAGAAGTGTGGGATGAAGCATTAAATAGGATAAATGGAAAACACACACACACGCAACATATTTAGCTTCTTATTCAAGGACCTCAATCCAGTGGATGTACTTTTAAGTCATCATCTTGAAATACTGAAAATGCATTAGAGTTTTGCAATCCATGCTTTTAAAGACTGACTTTGAAATGAAATATTTGGTTGCAAAAAAATAGGTTATAAATAGATGGGTTATCATAGCTATTCTTAACTTCTATTTCCTAGAGGAATACTACGAAACTAATCCAACACTGCACCAATGTAAATTATATTTAAAGGTTGGAGTTTATTTAGCAAGCTGATAACATATACTCATTAGGTAAATTCTCCTATATTGGAAAAAAGTCATTTGGAATGATGATGGATTTGTGTATTTATACACAAATACAAATATATACACATGTAAGTATATATTGAGGAGTGGTGGTTTGCATATTTTCCCAAGGAATTTTTCTCTGGGATTTTCCCAAAAGATTATTCTATAGATATGGGTCAATGTAGGTAAAGATCAGGACAACAAAATAAAATGAACAAAACACTCAAGTATGAAATGTATATATTTGCAATGTTACCCAGATCCATATTGCTGTTAGAAAATAATCATTTCACAAATTCCTAGTTGATCCCTTTTCTAATTCCCACAGCAATTATTCTAAACCCTTACTACTCTTTACAATTCACAGACCACAGATCTGGCTATTAGTTCTTAAGAGAAAACACAACGAAGGAATCAAGGAGTATACCTTGACCATATTCCCTACTAGCTAATTATCTGTGTTTCTGCTGGTATTTGGGTTCTTATTCCATCCCCATAAGTTCTTGGGGGAAACTGCTCCACTTTCAACTCCTTTTGACACCTCTTGTCTCTCTTCCTTTAGGGGTATCTTAGCTGGGCCTACATATCTACTCTACCTTTTTAGAACTCCCTGGACTTGAACTTCATCAGCAGTGACACCGTTACGGAGTTTCTCAAATTTCACATGGGTTCAGTAAATCTCATTTCTCCTTGTATCCTTCTTCTCTTTCTGTGGCTGAACCAAGTCTCCGTTGTCACTCTGCCCAGACTACTTGTACTTCTCTCTCTTCCCCCCTTAACATTAATTGTATCTATATCTGTTCTTGTATTTTTTCATTGTCTTTTTTGCCTCCAGTTCTCATGCTTCCAGTTTGATCATTTTTCAGAATTTCAGATATAAATATTTCACTGCCTATTGAATATTTCTTCTCGAGTGTCTCCAAAGCTCTCCACACTCAATATTTCAAAAATGGTGGAGAAGTCAGACGTTTAGTTCAGATATTGGACTTATGATTTTGGCAATTTATGAAATTGTCAGCGTGATATTTGATATTTCAGTTTCCTTATCATATACAAATGTGAAGCCACACCCTGCCAAAGCCTTTGAAATGAAGCCACACCCTGCCAAAGCATTCATCCCTCTTCCCTGGATTATTGCCATGATTTCTATTTGATCTCCCTGCTTCCACCTTCACTTTACCACAGTTTATTCTGAGCATAGTAACCAGAGAGATCCTTTAAAAATGTAAGTTGGATCCTGTCATTCTGCTCAGAATCATTTAGTGGTCGCCTGTGTTGTTGATTTAGTGAAACTCAAAACCATCTGCTCCCCCATTTCTTTACACCCTCACCACATCTTTTCCTAATTTCTCTTTTTTCCAGCCAAAATGACAGGATACTGTCAAATACTTCAGCCAAGTATTTTTTCAAATTTACTGGCCACCCTTTTGCCTCAAATTCTTAGCTCATTCTATGATCTTTAACGCATGATCATTGACTCAACTGGGTGTGACTATCATCTTTATTCAAATGTCACATTCTCTGTAACATATTCTCTGACCACTATATTTTAAATTATACCTCTTTCTGATCTGCAACCGTTAGTCCCATCTCTATTTTGTTTTTATTAATAGCGTGTATCTTCTAATATACTACCTGTATAAATAACTCATTTATTATATTTTCATTTCTATCCTCCCACTATAAGTAAGCTCCATGATAGCAAGAATTCTACTTTAATATTATTGTTATTATTATATTTCTAGTCACAAAAACCCAGAAGTCTAATAATGTATCTTGCCTAAATGAATGAATGAACAAATTAAGATTTGGGTGGTAAAAATGCTTTTGAACTAAATATTACCATGAGTATACTATTTTAAGAATTATTCAATTACTTCTACAAGGATCATTCTACTCTTCACCATGAGCAGACTCATATGCATATGTGCACACACAGCCAATCTTTTTTTAATCCATCTGTTCTATCTTGGTTTTGTGATACCATCCAATCAATTTACTTCAAGACATGTTTAAGCCTTTTATTTTTATTTATTTATTTTTTAATTAATCTGTACTTTTAGTTTTTATATAACACTTCACTCTAGTTTTATAAATACATCACCACATGAAAGGAGAATTCCATTGTCGCTTTATGGCATTAAATATTAACCGATTATCTCCATTGTGCAAAATAATAATAATAATAATACATTAAGATTCATTTTAGTGCAGCCAAATGTGTGCTCACTAAATACAGGCTTTAATAACTTCAGCATTATTATTATTTTTTTTTAAATTAAATCATAGCTGTGTACATTAATGCGATCATGGGGCACCATACACTGGTTTTATAGACTGTTTGACACATTTTCATCATGCTGGTTAACGTAGCCTTCCTGACATCTTCTTAGTTATTGTGTGAAGAAATTTATATTCTACATTTACTAAGTTTCACATGTACCCTTGTAAGATGCACCGCAGGTATAATCGCACCAATCACCCTCCCTCTGCCCATCTGCCTCCCTCCCTCCCCTCCGTCTTCCCCTTCCCCATATTCTTAGGTTATAACTGAGTTATAGCTTTCCTATGAAAGCCATAAGTTAGTTTCATAGTAGGGATAAGTACATTGGATACTTTTTCTTCCATTCTTGAGATACTTTACTAAAAGAATATATTCCAGCTCCATCCATGTAAACATGAAAAGAGGCAAAGTCTCCATCTTTCTTTAAGGCTGCATAATATTCTATGGTGTACATATACCACAATTTATTAATCCATTCGTGGATTGATGGGCACTTGGGCTTTTTCCATGACTTAATAATTACGAATTGGGCTGCAATAAACATTCTGATACAAATACCTTTGTTATAATGTGATTTTTGGTCTTCTGGGTATATACCTAGTAGAGGAATTATAGGATCGAATGGCAGATCTACTTTTAGATCTCTAAGTGTTCTCCAAACATCTTTCCAAAAGGAATGTATTAATTTGCATTCCCACCAGCAGTGTAGAAGTGTTCCCTTTACTCCACATTCATGCCCACATCTCTGGTCTTGGGATTTTGTGATATGGGCTAATCTTACTGGAGTTAGATGATATCTCAAAGTAGTTTTGATTTGCATTTCTCTGATGATTAAGGATGATGAGCATTTTTTCATATTTCTATAGGCCGTGTGCCTGTCTTCTTCGGAGAAGTTTCTCTTCAAGTCCTTTGCCCAGCCTGCGAGGGGATCACTTGTTCTTTTCTTGCTGATATGTTTGAGTTCTCTGTGGATTCTAGTTATTAAACCTTTGTCAGAGACATAACCTACAAATATCTTCTCCCATTCTGAGGGCTGTCTGCTTGCTTTATTTATTGTGTTCTTGGCTGAGCAGAAGCTATTTAGTTTGCTCAGGTCCCAGTCGTGTATTTTTGAAGTTGCTTAAATTGCCTAGGGGGTCCTCCTCATAAAATACTTGCCCAGACTTATTTCTTCAAGGGTTTTCCCTGCACTCTCTTCTAGTATTTTTATAGTTTCATGTCTTAAGTTTAAATCTTTAGCCTTTCA
>CAUYPK010124080.1:0-18452 GCA_963574355.1 Loris lydekkerianus | reverse complement strand
CATGGGATCCTGTGCTATGTCTGACCCATTGATCCTTTGGGGAGTTTATGTACTCTGACTATTCATATTGCCAGAGTTTTTCTGTTGATTTCACCTCATGATTGTTTTTCACCATTGCCTCTGCCCGTCCTCAGAGTTGGGGAGGTGTCTCTTCAAGATTAGACCCCAGCGGGATCACTTTATTGTTGCTGGTCTTTGTAGGGAGTGACCTTGTGTAGTTCCTCTGGGGCTGTCCCAGCCACAGAGTTCTGGCTGTGGAAGAAGCTCTGGAGTGTGACACACCTGGATCCAGCAATAGGGCGTGAGGTGGTGCGCACGGTTCTGGGAGTGCCTGGTGCCCAGTGACCTTGGCACAGAGAGCCTAAGTCTCCTGCAGTCTCTGACCAGGGGAAGGGCTCTCTGCAGAGACAGGGAGGGCACAGGAGGGCACAGGGCTACCAGAGTCCCTGGCCAGACGAGTGGGCCCATGTGGAGGGAGGGAGGGTACAGGAGGGAGGGCGTGGGGTTGCATGGCTTGCGCAGTTCCTGGTCAGGGCATGGCAAGGCCTGGTGGGTGCTGGTCTCGGGTCGGGGGTCCGGTGCAGCTCTTATGGAGGTCCATGCGGCGCCAATCTCAGGAATTTGAGGTTGCTATAAGCCACAGCACTCTACCCAGGGCAACAGCCCGAGGCTCCAGTATGACAAAACCGGTCTCACTCTGCCCCTAAGGGTTAAGGCTGTAAGGCAGCTCAGTCACAGCCGTTAGGCTGCTCAGTCACTAGGTTAGTAGCCCCTGCCCCATCCTTGCTCTGCAACCCTGAGGGCGGAGCTTGCCCAGGCAGTTCTCTCACAATGGCTTCCTGCGGCCCACAGCTGAACGCTATTAGCTCCATCCGGCTCAGCGGCTCAGTCTGGGGTTCTAGACAATGCCCAAAGTTCTCCACCGTCCTGCTCAAGCTCTCCCCAAGACAGTTTAACTGAGCACCAAGTCCAAAAACACTGAAACAGTTCACAGGTATGGCCTTTCTGGTTTGCAGTCTCACTGCTGCTTGTACTTTTGGCTGCCAGAGGGATTAGGTTGATTGAACACACGCAACCACTTGCCAGTTTTCCACTGTTTTGTCCTCCTCTTGGGGTCCAGAAGTCCCTTGCTGACTCCCTGTATCCTCAAAGAGATGATTATAGGCAGATCCCACCAGCCAGAGATGCCTGGAGTCTTATTTCCCCAGACTCACCATGCCCTATTGCAGGGAATCTGTTACTTGGCCGCTATCCTTGATTGTTCTCTTAATGACGCTCTTTAGCCTCCTGACCAGTCTGTTCATCCATTTGTCCTGTTCCTCAACCAGTGTGGTCGTATGCAAATCAGTGCTACTGCAAATATGCTATTGAACTGAACTGGGGTTCTCAGTGCTGTGTCTTTATTTTGTTTTAAATACTCTTGTAGGTGCCTAGACAAATTCTCTCCTATTTCCCCTATCCGTGGCCCTGCATTTAATCAGTTTCCTTCAGTTCTCTAATCCCAGAGGTATTTGGTCATCGTTCCTTCTTTTTGTGGAACCGCACTGGAGGGAATTCCCCTGCCCTACAGCAAGCTGTTCCACGACTGCCCCGGTCTCTGCCTGCTGTCCCTCGGCCCCCTTCTCTGTGTGCAGTGTGCCTTCACATGGTGTTCCCTGTGGCTGTCTCTCCTCTTCTTATAGGAATGCTAGTCTTACTGAATTAAGAGCTTGACTACTCCAGCCTGACATCATCTTAACTTGACTATCTGTTCAAGAACCCTATTTCCAAATAAGGTCACATTCACGGGTGCCAGAGGTTAGGACTGCAACATTTCTTTTGGGGGGACACAATGTAACCCATAAAGGGCATCTAGAATAACTTTGTAATGCTTAACATGCCATATATAACACTTTTAACACTTGTGTTAAAATAATGAAGTTAATGAACAAAGTACAGACATATAAAACATTTACATTGTTGTCAAGTATGTGCATTAGAAATGTCAGCTTTTAAAAGTTAAATTCTATTTCTTCAGTTTTGTTAATGGCTAGTTTATTGTTGGGTGTGTCTAAAGTGAACTATATTGTTTGACATAAAGAATTCATATACATACCCGTGCCCGTGCTTACAAGTACGGTTTCTAATTGCCGGAGTTCTTCCTTTCCTACTAGAAATGATTGCTCCACTTAACATTTCAGACTTCAGTGGTGAAAAGGGTTAGAGAATAGTTAAGGAAATCCTGTAAAGGAAGTGGTGATCTACTAATTTATAATCATCAAGTTCCCTTTAATTTCCTTGTTAGTACTTGAGAGAAGCATCGCTCTAAAATTTTTAGGAAGTGAAGTGTCACTGTAAGTTGTTCAAATCAGGAACAATGATTCTTGTCAAAACTTGCTTTTTAAAAGTATAAGTGAATATACATAATTGCTTATCTTCCTTGGATTTTTCTGCAGTTTTCTTCAGTGAATTAAAATGGTGATATTCAAATAATCTGACACCAAAGCCTTGTCATTTAATAATATAAGTAGTTAATGGACCTCAATCTCGATAACTTGTGTGAATATTACTTTGAAACTCTTTTCCCTGTTCATAGATTCTTCTTGTTTCGCAAGTAATAGTCATCCAAAAAGCTAGAAAAGGAGAGAATATTGTCATTACCTGTCAGCAGCTTAAATTTTCTTGTTTTAGCATCATAAAAATAAAAATATATCTTTTTCTAGGCTGTCAGGCCAGATCTATTTCCCAGAGCTGCAGTATCCTTATTTTCAAATATACCCTCTCTTGTTGCAGCTGTTGTCTTTGGAAGTAGGTGGGATGGTGAAGTTTCACCAATCTTTCCTTCAGGGCCTCTTCTCAGACCACAATCCAGGTGGTTGACTCTGGCCATGGTGCGGTTGGAGTTGACAGGTAACACTTGCCCCATGAATTCCTGAGGTCAGGCCAGCTTGCAGCACTTTATAAGTATGGAAGCAGATAGCTTAGCACTTGAAGCCCTCTTTTCTCTTAGGTCAGCACCCTAATATCCCAGGTAAAATGGGAAGATATTGTACTTTCTCTTTAAATGTGACTAGGAGTCTGGTGTCTTGAATTCAGTGGTAGGAGTTTAAGCCTGATCTTTGGCAATTAGGAGAGAATGTTTTTTGTTTAACATTCCTTTTCCCTTTGCGATAAACTTTCTCCTCTGTGACATAGGAAAAAGGTCAAGTTATGGCAAAACTTTATAAAGTGGAATGAAATGTTTCTACCTCTCCATGCCATTTGATAGGAGGAGGAGGATGGTACCATTTGGTAGTTAAGCTACTATAGACTGACTACTCATTGCTTGAAAATTAGAAATTGTGAAAGGAAGATGTTGCACTAAAAATGTTTCAATTTGAAACTGTCATCAAGACCTTATCAGCATTGGAGAAGTTATCCATCCTGGGATACAGGAAACTTTTTAAATGGTATCATCTGTACATGTTCATGGAAAATATTCTCTAGATCAAGAACTAACAAATGACATCCAAAGAGTCAAATTGGCTTGCTGCCTGTTTTTTTTAAACAAAGTTTTGTTGGAACACAACTATATCCATGTGTTTACATATTATTTTTGGTAGCTTTTGCCCTACTTGGGCAGAGTTGAATAGTTGTGACAGAAACTATATGGTCCTCAAAGCCTAAAATATTCATTCTCTGTTCCTTATGAGCACCTATTCAAGGTAAATTTCCAAATTACACAACCATGTAATTGAAGATCTGGAAGTATCCTTAGAGATTATGTATCCCAAATTTAAAGCAGTTTTATAGATGAGGAGGTCATGGCTCATGAGGTAACTTGCCAAGGGTCTTACTCCTGCTTGGTGATTTTCTTTACCTTTTTTAAAGTATTGCATTTTTTTCATTTATAGTGAAATAACAAAATATTAATTTTCCAGTTCAGAGTATTTGCTTCCAATATTTAGATACAAAGGCAGGCAAATCAATATTCAGGAAGTGACTTTGTGGGCCTTGGAATCAGATGGAGGAGGATAAGTTGGGTACAGTAAATCACTCTTGTGACTGGTTCAGTGTTGGCCAACTTTATTGTCCCCAATCCAGAGAGTGTTGCCTGCACACTGCCAAGATCTTGCTTTCTGTACTTCCCTTTTCTGTGCTCCTTCATGGTCATTCTTTTTCTATTTACATAACATTTTTCCAGACAGGGTAGAATATCATTGGTTATGTTTTAGTGTACTAAATAAATATGCCACATTTCAGTACCGCCTTCATAAGTAACCTATACCCAGTTTATGTAATCAGAGCTTTAAATGTCTGTAGAATTCATCTCATTTCTTGATTTCATCTTGAGATGGCTAACTTAAGCTGTAATTTTCATATTTTTTCCATGTACCTCAAATTCTTACAGCCAGAAGAGCACCTGGCAGGAAAGTTAGGTGACTAACTTTTGCCTCTATGTACGTTGTCTGAGCAAATTGTACCAAAGCACTTGTTCTATTTGTTTGTCATCGGGCATTAAGTTACATCCTTGTGTTTCATTGTTTTGTCCAAATAGCAGGGAACAGTATAGATATGGAATCCTTAAAATTAATTCAGCAAGCCTTTGTTTGCTCACCATATACTAAGTGCATTAGTTGTATTATGGCACAAAATCTTCATAAAAATGCCTGTGTGATATGTGCTTTTATTATGGCCACTGGAGTGATAAGAAAACTGAGGCAGAGAATGGTTGTTTGCTGTAGGACGTGAAGCCAACAGAGAACGTGCCAGAATTTAACGTGGTGTGGACACTTTGACTGTATATAAAGTCAGACTTTCTTTCTTTCGTCATTCATGAGTTGTTTCACCCATTCATTCATTCATTTATCCGTTCAACAAATGTTTCATGAGAACCTGTTATGATTTGGATTCTATTCTAGGGTCTCAGCAGTGCTGTGAAAAGCTTTTTTTTAAGTGCTTATGCTCTGTTAACCACTCTCGTAGCCAGCCATCGTGTATTCCCGTCTGTTATCTAATTGAAGGTGCTGTGATACTGTTTTTTCCCAGATTTTCATCATGAAAGCATCAAAGGTTTGATACCTGGAAGGGACCCCTTTCAGCAGGAGAAACCATTTAAGATAAATGCGGTTTCTTTCTTTCTTCTAGAACTATCAAGAACAAGTGATCACAACTTCTGAGACTATTGTAAGACTCACCAATGTCAAGAATTAAGAATTTCTATATAGCTACTCTCTCCCTGCTTTCATTTACAGCAATTTTCTCTTTTTTTTTCAAATATGGACAAAAATTAATCAGTATCCTTGACAGTAAGTGTTTGAACAGTTGAAAACAGAATGAACACACTGATGTACTTCTTCTTTGCATGAGTTTTTTTTTACTGTTGTTTTGGTCTAAGATGGAATTGTGAAGTGTGTGTGGGGGGGGAAGCTGTCCATCTTCAGTGCTTTACCATCTCCCCAGCTGTACTTTCCTCCCTGCTGCTAGCTCCCTGGCCTCCCAGCCAGCAAAGCGTTACTGTTAATACGCTTCTGAGTTAGTGTTAATTCATAACTAAAGCCTCGCATGCTTCCTTAGCCAGTCATTCTTCCTTGGACTAAGGAGTCTGCCAATCCTGAAAGAGCTGGGAACTGATAGCTCAAGTGATGGCTCCTAGGACTTAATTGTGACCCACCTGAGAATTTGGAAAACATTTTGGGGAGTCAATAAAGTTTTAATATGCTACTTTTGCAATGTTGAACTAATCCAAACTATTAAAATTTTCGTTGGAACTAGTTTCCTCTGTATAACTTTGAATTATTTAGTGAGAGATTTAGGTTTCCCCATCCCAGTTTTAAAAATTAGGTATGAAGATTGAGTTCAAAGGAAGGGTACTTTCTGACCATTAAAGGCTTACCTTATAGTATTCTGGGATTCATTGCTCTGCCTGGTGTGTCTCATTCATTCTATAATACATATATATATATATATATATATTTTTTTTTTTTTTTTGGCCGGGGCTGGGTTTGAACCCACCACCTCCAGCATATGGGGCCGGCGCCCTAACCCTTTGAGCCACAGGCACCGCCCTCTACATGTATTCCATATATTCTTTGACTGGATCTCAATGTCAGGACCTTAGCTGGGTGGTACAGCATTGCTGGGCACTATTCAGGGCTGTTCAAGTACACAAAGTGACTACTTTTACCTTACATTTTATTTTACAGTGCTTTACAGTTAAAAGTTAAAAAGCATTTCTTACATATTATCTCACTTCATCTTCTACATGTTTGTTATGAACACATAAATATGTAAAGAAAATCTTTCCTGTAGACCAATGATTAAGGTGACAATATTAATCTTGATTTTCATAGGAAGGCAATGGGTCTGAGGGAAGGGAAAAGACTTGGTTTGACTGAAAACCAGGCTATCTTGATGGCAGGTCCCGTCTCCTTTCTTCCACAGGTGACCAACCTTCAGCCCCCAGGCTGCATGCAAATTATGGGAGGAGTTTTTTGCTTATCTTTGGTGGTGAATATCACAGAATTTATGCATGGATCTTTTTTTTCTGCTCATCAACTTTTGTTAGTGTTTGTGTATTTAATGTGTGGCCCAAGACAACTCTTCTTCTTATAATGTGGTACAGAGAAGCCAAAAGGTTGAACATACCTGAACCACAGTTATCTGTAAAATCAGAACTTTTCCATCAATTCTTATGCCTAATATCCTCTGGCATTTGATTGTATATGTCACTAAAGCTTCAAAACCTTATAATTTAAAATAATCTATATTCATATATGATGGAATAGTCTTAGTTTCTGCATTTCAGTAATTCATCCATTTGTGATCCTCAGGAATTTTTAATATGACCTCCCCAAATAACAGTTGTGGCTTATAAAGATTTTTTAAAATATCACAGCCTCCCTGATGATTGGAATAAATCCAGTTTTTTCTTATAGCTTAGACCTATTTTGGTTTTAACTCTCTTTTCTTCCAGTATATTGGAACTTGCTCTAGCCAACTGTTGACATCATAGTAAAGAAAACACAGCTAGTTTTTTCTACCTCCCAAAGGAGAAAAAAAAATTTTTTTTTGTTGATTCTTCTCTTTAACATAATGTATTTAAAGCACTTTAAAATATTTATCTAACTTCACAGTCTTTCTCAGACTAATCTTTCCCATATATTTAATGCTGTATCTCTGTACTCATTCTTAGTATATTGACTTAATTTCTCTCTTTTCCTGGATTTCCCATTTATCATTCATTCCCATAGCTTTTGGAATTGTGCCTTGTTGTCTTTGTAACTGCCAAAATAGGCAGTAGGACTAATGGCTTGACCACCCACAGGTGTTCCTTCTTTCCACTGGAGTTTTGGTCACTTGATTATATTCCATTTAACACTTTTTTTCTGGGTTGATATGAGGGTACATACAATTAGGTCATATTATTCATTTAACACTTTATTAATAAACATTGATATATTGTTCCATAATTATTTCTTATGAATAAGTCTCTACTCCCTGATGTGATTTTAATTAATAGTCCCAGAAGGTGGGGATTATGCCATAATGCATCCTTTTTTAAAAGATCCCTTCAAGAAGAAACCCAAGAGAACACAGGATCTGTCTTGAGTATGTGCAATTATTTGGTTTTTCAACAAATATTTATTTGAATGCTTACTGTTTGCTGTTCCCTCTGCCAGTGGTGGACAGTCAAGTGGTGGGTTCACTGGGCTTACACTCCAGTAGGAGGTTCACATTAGCAAACCAGATAATCCAAGACAATCGTGATCTGAGAGAATAAGGTGGTGTGTAATGTATGGGTATGGTCCAGGTACATAGAAAAGGAAATTACCTGATATCTAAATGATAAATAAAGGTTGGCCAGAGTCTGCAGGAGTGGGGGACAGAGTGGGTATTAGGACAGGGTTCTCATTTGGAAGTCTCATTTGTCCAGCTAGAGGGTAAAGAGGTTCATTATGGCTGTAGCATGGGGTTCAATGAGGAGCTGTAGAAGTGACAAGTGTCTTATTTAGGCTTTCTCCTAAGAATGGTTTTTTAACCTCAGAAACAGCATGATCAGATTTGTAGTTAGAAACAGTCCTCAGGCTGTGCTATGGAAGATGGTTTGCCATAGAAGAGCTTTCATCACTGAGTAATGAAAGAGACAGTAGTGATCTGAATAGGGTAGGTTAAATAGAGGGATTTAGGAGATATTTAACGGAGAGAGGGTCCTCGAGAATTATGAGGTTGCAGAGGAGGGCTGCTGTAAATGAAGAAGAGATGTGGTAGAGTGATTGAAAGTCTTTCAGTTCCCCTCCCATACCTCCATCATTAACTTTAGGCAGTTGTAGATTTTGAGCTACAATATTCATGGTCATACAGTAAACATATTTGGGCCCCGTAGAACACTTACGTTAAATTTCAATATTTTCTGTAATCTCTATTAGGAAAACTTTTTTTATTTATTGTTTTAAGGAAAACTTTTAAATTACAGAGCATAGTTTATATAGTTTATATATTAAAGATACCCTGTTAAAAGATTGAACAGCATACTTAGGTATATAATTTATAATGAAAATTCATCTATTTAATATCTCAGAGGAATGTAAATATACTATGTACAGCCCTATTTTTCAAATAAATTATGTCATTAAGATCAGTTAATTAATGATGAATTTATTAGACCAAAAAAAGGAATGTGAACTTTTCAGTATAGAAAGAACTATCCACCATTGCCAAGCCTTACATGAAATAAAAATCTAGATTAAAAAAAATAAAAAAAAATATTTGTTAGATAATATAGATAGCTCCATGGAGTTCCAAGGATTATTAAAGAGCCTTTTGTGGTCCCTTGGAAGAGTCTGTGTCGATAATCAAGTGTTTCTCTTTGGGATTATGCTTTTTTCATGGGGACCACGCGGCACGTTCACTCCTAAACTCCATCTAGGCAGTTAATTCCCTCTTCTCTTCATTCATTCTCCCCTCCCTTTCTTCCTTTTGTTTTATTTTAAGTTAACATTTCTTGCCAGACCTTCCTTAAATTCTTGGACTTGAGAGGTTATTTTAATAGGTATTAAAAAAAAAAAAAAAAAAAACAACTGGTACCTTTGTTTTGGTCTTAGTAATACCAGATGAGTTCTGTGATTATGAATTTGCCAGTTCTGAGGATCTTGATTTCTACTTCTGTAAAATGAGAAAACTGGAGTCTGTGATTGATAAGGGGACTCCCAGGCAAGCTGCTTTTCTCCTGCCTTTTCTTTCTCCTGATGCTGTCTATCCAGTTGCTTCCAGGCCTTTGTTTACTTGAGGGTCCCACGGGTATACGAGATTGGTTATCAGAACCACCCCTTCGTGTGGCAGCTTCCTCTGCCCCATGGGGATGACCAAGTGAATGAAGGATACTAACTAGAAAGCAGCCCCAGGGGAGAAGGAGGGGCGGCACAGCAGCTCTAAGTCCCAGGTTGAAATACTTAGAATCTGCACAGAGGTCAGGAAATTTGCCCTTTGGTAATATTCCCTCCTGCCAATACTTTTATTATTATGTTTTTAACCAGACAAGTATTAGAGTTTTTATTTGTTTCCATTTTGTGTATGTATACAGTTTTTTTTAATTTGGGCGGGAGAGGTGGGTGGTTGCTGCAGGGGGCAGAGGAGGAACCACAGAAGGTTTTACTGCAAACTGTGCTGCCTCTGGGGACATAAAGCACAGATTTCCTTACAAAGGTGGTAATTGTCCCCCACCCTAAATTCATTAAGGCAACCCCAGATACTGCTCTACAAGGCTTTTCTGACTCTTTCCTTCATTACTGATCTTTGCCCTCCCAGTACCCACCCTCAAGCTCATTTCCTTCAGGAATGCTGATTTAACTTCACTTACTATTGATCACCAATCACTTTTAAGCCCCTTGGACTTCATGTTATGCTTTAAAAACATAATTTAATGTTTAAAGTAGATTCAGATGCAAAATAAGAAAATACCAAGTCATTTTGTATATGCTGTGGTATATACAGCAATACAGGTTCCTAATGCTACAGCCCTTTAATACAGCTCCTGTGGGCTGCGACCCACAAGTTGAGAACCACAGCAATAATAGCTTTTATTGCATATTTTAAATACACTAGAAATGGAGTGACTTTTCACATACTGATTATTTAGTTTCTGAAATGAAAGATATAAGGAGTAATCCTTATACTATAATTTCACCATTCGTGTTTTCTGTGCTTATTATGATTGCTGTGACTTACTGAAGTTGATCACAGCTTCAAAATTCTTGTGTATGGTTTCACAAAATGGTTCTTAAAAGGACTATAAAAATGAGGTCATTTATAGCTGTTTCAGAAAATGTATTTCTCCCGCTGCGATATTGAAAATGGCATTTTTAGAGTAAACTTCTGTATACTCTACATAAGTTTGATTATAAAATGGATAGTTTCAAAAGCTATGTTGGTCTATTTATTAATGCATTTAATTTTTTAATTATTCTTGAAGTAGATTTGGGGCATCTTAAATTTGAAATGGATCTTTGAACACCTGTATGGCTGCTGGACCAGTGGTTGTTGGGTTTGTTGGTTGGCCAACAGAGTCATCTCCACAATCACTCTAGTAAGAAGATGACTCCTGTCAGTTAGAGATAGAGTAAATACTTTGCATTAACAGTCCCCTCCCTTGTATTATGCACATTAGGTAAGATCACACCAAAATAACTAAATTTTAAATGTCTTATTAAAATAATGAGTCACAAAAAATAAGTGAGGTGATGGTTATGTTAATCAGTTTGATTTAAGCATTCCACGTTGTATATCAAATCATCACATTGCACCCCATAAATGTATACAGTTATGATTTTAATTAAAAATTAAATTTAAAAAGCCCTTTCCCCCATTGTCATTTCTTTAGTCATCATTGCTCCGCCATCTACAAAAGTGAAGATTATGTAATTGCAACACTTTTTCCTTGTGCTGATAAAAAAGACTGAAAGTTGCCCTTTGCTGACTTCCTTTGGGATGTTCGTTTTAACTCTTTTTTTACTAGTGAAGACCATCCTGATTTGCCTACTAACCTAGGACTGCTGGATTGCAATCTTCTAGGGAAGCAAAAGACCAGGTCTAATTTATAGCCAGCAAAATTGTGGTTGTAGGAGAAATTTGTAGTAGAGTTTGTGGAATGCAGTAGAATGTGGTTAAATTGCTTTAAGGCGTCCTCTGATGCACGCTTTTGAATGAAGTTTTTTTACAGAGACCGGTCTCTTGTAGATCTCAAAGTCTTCTAGAAGGAGTAATGGGGTTTTTTGTTTCTTTTGAACTTGGAAAGGGGAATAATTCTTTACCACTTCCCTCCCCCCAAGTCCATCCTCCCCTACATTCCCATTTGTTTATATCGTCAACGATCATGATCTCTGGACCCACACTACAGTAACAAGCTCGTTACTGGTTTTTTAAATAAGGTGGAAATCTAGGGCGGCTCCGTCTCGGCTTTGGCGCAGGTGGGGCGGCACTAACTTGGGGAAGACGCAGCAAGGAGACAGTTTAATTAGGACGACTCAGTCTCAACTCTGACCGTTGCTTTTAAACCCGCTAGAGGAAATATACCAGTCATTGTTGTGATGAAAACAACCGAGAGTGATGGTGAGGCTAAGAAGAACCGAGATACAATTTAGCCAAAGCTACCGGTAGCACAGGAGCCGCAGCGGCAGAACGGGCGGGGCGGCGCGGCGGCTGCACCTGCGAGCGGGCTGGCGGGCGGGCGTGTCCCGCGGGCGTGTCCGGCGGGCGGGTCCGGCGGCGGTGGGCGTGTCCGGCGCGGCGGGCGGCGCCGGCGGTTGGAAGGGGGTGGAGTTGCCCTT
The DNA here is from genome assembly GCA_963574355.1 of Loris lydekkerianus. NCBI lineage: Eukaryota > Metazoa > Chordata > Mammalia > Primates > Lorisidae > Loris > Loris lydekkerianus. The sequence goes on along the minus strand of CAUYPK010124080.1, from coordinate 6,669 downwards.
GGAGGCGGCACCGGGCCTGGGCCCCGAGGCCCGCCGCGCCCTATCTGCCGGAGCCGAGTGGCCCCGCGGAGCCGGCGCGCTCCCGCCTGCAGGGGGAGGGCGGACGGGGCGCGGGGACCGGCCAGGCCGCGGCGGGCGCTGTTTCTCTTTCACTTTCCTTCGCTGCGAGGCCGGCGCACTGGCGGGCCAGGAGAGGCGTCGGTGGCGGCGGCTGGGTAGGTCCTGGGTGGGCTCGAGAGGGGCCGGGACGCCTGCCGTCCCCGGCTCCCCGCCCAAGCTTGCGCCCCAGGCGGGAGAGGCACCTCCAGACACCTGCCGCGGCCCGCCCCGCCTGGAGCCCTGAGAGCTCTTCGGGGCGGGGGCGACGGGCTGGGGGCGCGGGACTTGGGAGCGGTGCCCTGGCTTGGTGGCGGGGAGAGCGGCCGCTGCCGGCGCCGGCCCCGGGAGAGGCGGCGCGTTCTCCCCGCGCAGCCCCGGCCCAGTCCGGCCAGAGCCGCGCTCGGCGGGGCCTGGGCCGGCGCACCTGCCGGCCGGGCAGGCGGGCGGGTTCGGGAGCCTCTCTGGGCCGTGGGCCGGGTCCTGCGGGAGGACGCGGGAAGTTCCCTGCGGTCCCCGCCGCGTCGCGGCAACTTGTTGCCTCCTGTAACTGTGCTGGTGACGGGGCTCTCTGCCGGAGGTTCTCACCGCCGGGGCAGGTCGGGACCGTGCATTTCCTCTTTCAAAGGACTTTCTCTTACTTTGGATCTTCGTGGCAAACCTGTGGGAAAGGCAGGGCAGGTTAATCCCGCAAGGAAGAAGCCGCCAAGACCCGGGCACGGATGTTAAACGCTTTGCTGAAGGTCATGCGAGGCTGAAGGCCGGAACCTTGGTGCCCCTGGCTGTTAGTTACGTTTGCTTTCTGTTACACCCTCAAACACGAACGGACAGGAGATTACACGCAGAATTTATTCTTGAACGTTCGCAGTGGGTATGTGTGGGTGGAATGCCTCTGACTTTCACGGTGGCCTCATGCTTGTCTGTGAGTTAACATCTACGATAGGAGATGAGTTCCTGTTTATAGAATGAACTCAGGGAAATCAGTATCTTCCTTTGTGTCTCGTTTTCTGAAAGGGCACATTCACTGTAAGAAACCTTTGAAACTTTTTTCCAAGTAATCTTATGTACAAGTCGACTGTGCAAAACGTTTCTAGAAAAGGTAATGACATTTATTCAGTTTTTACTGTGCACTACTAGCCTTATGTCTAGCATCTCACTTACTCCCCACCACACCAGGAGGCCGTCATTCTTAATTTTGTTTTGCAATTTAAAGATCTGAGGCATAGGAAAGTAACACTGTCCAGGTTATATATCTATGAAATCTGGCCGGTTTGTATTAAGGATTTTAAGTCGAATAGAGGAGATAAGGAATGAGTATGACTTTATAAGAGGAAGATGTAACAGAGAAGTAGGGGTTTAAAACTGAGGAACGATTGCTCGGAAGTTAGAAGAAGACTGAAGAATTTTGGTGGGTAGAAAGGAAGGGCTTGTTGGAAGGAGCTATAGAGCCTGCGGAGTGGGAGGTGATCATCTTTTCAGTCTGCCTGAAGAAAAGTGATGAAGGGTATATCAAGGTCAACCTGTGGACAAACTGAGAAACTTAAACATTTTTTGTAAAGAGGAGACGCTGACATTGTTTGAGAAGGCCCAAATGTGATAGAATAATCTACACCTGGTAGCAGAATAGAAGATGGACTGCAGGGGGAATCGTGGTACACAAACGTAGAGTGGAAAAGCCCGTCAGCTTCCTTCGGCTACTCACTGGATGTAGGGTGCAAAGTGGAACATTTTGATAGGGAGAATAGTGACTTCAGTTTTTAATCTCTGACTTGTGTTGACAAGGATTCCTAATAGAGCAGTCAAGCAGATAGTTAAAATGTGTTACTGAAGAGGTGAAGCTATCAAGCTGGAGTTAATAGCTTTGGACATCATTAGTATGGAGGTGATAGTTGAAGCTCCAGAGTTGGAGGAATTTGTCATTATTCTGAATTAAATTGTGCAGATTTACAAGTTAATGGTTCTATTCACCTGTTCACTCAATTTGGAACTTGTAACACTTCCTGTTAATAGAATTTGACGCCTTTTTTCTTTCATCTTTTTAAAATTTTGGAAACAGATATGGGAACGCAGAGCCACCAAAAGGAGTGATGATCCGGGATCTCGTGATAAATCTGGATGTTAGTTCTCATGCCTCAGGACATCCTCTTGGGAACAGCACCACACCAGCTCCTAGGATCAGATTTTCTTCTACTTAGTACCATTCTTTGCCTGAACTACTAAAGCCAGTCTTAGCTAACCACGAATGGCTACCCAAAGGAAACACTTGGTGAAAGATTTTAATCCTTATATTACCTGCTATATCTGTAAAGGATATCTGATCAAGCCAACGACAGTGACAGAATGCCTTCATACCTGTAAGTATTCTTTTAGGTTATCTCCCCATCAAAAGTTACATGTACAGAAAAAAAGAAAAAAAAGTTACATCTGTTCCTTTAAAACTGCCATGTTTTCTGTCTAGCTAACTTGTTTTAAGAAAGAGTATTCTAAGAATTAACTGTGAATTAATTTTCAGAATATTTGTCATTGGGTTACCAGTGGCGTAACATTTTTCTTAGTTTGTCGGTAGTTGACTTTTATCGGGGCATGGAATGTTCTAAACATTGTAAGCATATTACTGACTGTGGTTTTTTAAAAAGTGAACTGTTTCAGGTTTTTTATTTTTAAAAAATTATAGTGAAGGAATTAATCTGCCCAGAGGTTTTGTTGGAATTAATCTGCCCAGAGGTTTTGTGCTCTAATGCCCTCGTTCCCACAGTGTGACTTTCAGCATCAGTGACACCTGGGAACTCCTTAGAAACGCTGATTATCAGGCCCACCTCAGAAACTGCGAGTCGGTCCAGCAATCTGTGTTTTAACAAGCCCTCCAGGTGATTCTGAAGCATTAAGAATTCTCAAGATTAAGAATCAATGTTCTAATATCGTATCTGTGGAACTCCTAACAAATTTCATTCTCACCTATCCTGTCAGAAGAGGAAGAGGCCACTTATGCCAGGATTACACATACTTTTTGTGTTTTTGCCAGTATGATTTTATTTTTTATTTCAATGAAAGCAATTCCAGTAAATTCTAGTTTAGTGCCTATTATGTGCACCAAAGTAGAATCTTTATATAGTTGATTTCATTTAGCTTTATAATAACCTTGGAGCAGTTTGAAGCGTGGATGTATGGGGTTGAAAGATGGTATAGAGATCATCTTCATTTTATGGGTGTGGAAACTAAGAGTTAAATAACTTGCTCAGTCTCACAGCTGAGTAATGGACATGTGTTCAGTTTCATAGTCCATGTTCTTCCACTCTGCTAAACTGCCACAGTAGTTTTAAACAGGTACAAAATGAAATCTCCTTGAAATGGTTAATATAACAAATGTTGTTGTATTTATTTTATCACAAAAAAATACAGAATCACCTGGGAAGCTATTTAAACATACACATGCTCAGAAAACTACTTGAAGAGAGATGTTGGGGCTTGTGGTAAGGTCCAGGCATGTGTATTTTGGAAAAGCTCCTCAAGTGATGGTGATGTGTACTCTTTAGGGATTCAATTAGCAATTAACTATGAACTGTCTTGTATTATTTATTTGCTTTGCCTGTGTCATTTAACCGAAACAGTTAATAATTACCTATCATTGAACAAATGTTTATTGAATACTTACTATATATCAGACATTGTTCTGGGGCACAGAGAGTACAGCTGAGCATAAGATAGTTTAAAATCCATGCTCAAGAAGTACGGTATTGCATTCTAGTAAGGAAAACTAATAAATACATGCTCTGTTAGTGATAAATGCTATGAAGAGAAAGCAAGATTATAAATACAAGAGATGGGGTTATTTTATATAGCTTGAAAGGGTGAGCTTCTTTGATACGATGACATTTGAACAGCATCCTGGGATTGAGCTCTAGATGCTACATATATGGGAAGATCAGTCAATGTAGAGAGAAAAGTAACTACTCAGGCCTTGAGGTGGGAATACACTTGGCACGTTCAGGGAACAGCTGGTCAGTTAGAAGCCTATCACTGTAGGTCAGCTTAAAGATTATAGGGCCTTCGACAAAGTAATAAGATGTGAGACGGAAGGAGTGAAGAGTAGTTGGATTGTGGACATATTTTGGAGGAAACGTCAATAGGGTGTGGTGCTCTAGAGGGTACTTTACCTTATATTAAGATGTTTTCCATTATTCCAAGTATGGAACCTGGATATGGTTCCCAGTCTTATTTTGATTCGCTGCTTCTAACATTTGTGCATTGTTTTTATTTTGTATCTCGCCAGCAAAAATTGCCAACTCTGTATGATGATAAGAAAGTACAAATTCTCCAACTCTCTGTATATTCTAATAAATTTTAATTATGTCCTTTTGCGAGAAAATTTCCTTTGGATCAGGTTGAAACCCCAATTTAAATGTTACTTTTCTGAAGTAAAAACAAAAAGGTATAGAAGTATAAACAATTCACTTATAAGCAAAGGTTATTTTTATATTCTCAACAGCAATTTAAGGTCTAAAGGGGTAAGTGACAGTTTAACTGCACAAGTCTCTTCTGGCCATAAAGATTCCTTGGCTTTCGTCAAGCCCATTTACTGAGAAAGAATGACTGGCAGAAATGTGATTAAAATAGTCACCAGTGTGGCCTTTATCATTAACAGAAAGCATAAGGCAGTAGAGTGAATGACAGAGTTAGGTCCTCAGCCCAAAATCTGAGGACTCTATAGCACTAATCTTTGTGTGCTTGTAGGTCTTTAGATTTTTATATATAATTTTAAATCTATACTGAGGCTTTCAGAGAAAAACTATCTCATTTGCGTAGTATTCCCTTATTTGTATTGACAATGTAACTAATATTGTAAAACGGTGTTGCTTACCCTAGTGGTTGGGGCTTTGATCTCTTCCCCCGGGTTTTTCTCATGTGTAATGTAAAGGACAGATCCAGTGGCAATGTGATTTTGGATGGCTATAACATTAAGAGAAATACCCAATTGGGAAAGGTAGAAAGTGAGAAATGTTAAGTGACTGTGGTGTTTTAGATCTTGACATAGGCATATAAAAAGAATATCTGATAAAAATAACTTTGCACAAAGACTACAATTTTATAGCACTGTAAAAGAAGGAGTTACGAATCAGTAAATGCTAGTTCTCATGAAAGCTTGTAAGAAAATCTAAATAGTTTGGTCTTACTATTCAAGTGTCATAAATAAATGAAGCTTTATTATTGATGAGCAAAACCAGACATAGAATCTCATTATAAAAGCCGTATCTTTAGGCTCTCGTTTTATTTACTAATACCACTTCAGTAGGCCGAGGACATTGGATAAGTAGGTACAATTTTAAAATGAGTTAAGGTTTTCAAACACAAATGAGTTTTAGCTTTCAATGATCACTTAACGCTAGATAAACTAAATCCACATTAACTGTGGTTAATGTGTCTGAGTTAATTTTAATAACCTAATATAAGGAAATAAATGTGTTAACAAATAATTATGGAATTATATTGTTAAACTAAATAATTACATGTCAGGCACTTTGTTAGCCACTGGGGTAGAGTGATAAATAAGATGGAATTATACTCTATTAAGCAAACTTACAAGCCATAAGAAATTTTAACATACATATTTAGATGTATCTTTTTCTTTCCTCATTTACTCTGAGTAGACTTCAGCTACCTATGCTGATGTCTCTCAGGTCTTTCCTTCCGGCTTACACTTTTCTTCTCAGCTTCAGAATCCTACTGGATGTCCAGGGACTCAATTCAGTCAGTCCTGGGTTATAAATACGATAGGTTTTGTAGGTTTATTCTTAAGTTGAATTTGTATGTTAAGTTTGGACAGATACCTTTACCTATTACCTATAATAGCCTCCATTTGTAAGTGCAGTTCATTCATCATTTTGAACATTGTAACTTGGGGACCTATAACAGCTTTTGTTTGTAAGTGCTAGTTGGATGTTTGTAACTCAGGGACTGCCTGTATGTCTAAAAAGTAAAGAATGGGATGCTAGCACTTAGTTGTCCAAGCAAGAAATATGCTCCATGCTTGACTCTTTGCCCTCACTAACAAAACTGTAATGAAGTCCTGTCTGTTCTCTCTTTAACGTTTCTCTAATCTGTCCCTTCAATTCTGTCCCTCTGTTTACTAATGAGGCCAGTTCTGGCCCTCAGTACTTCTCACCAAAGTCATTGTAGTCCATTCTTAATTTGCATCAGAGTGGCAGTATTAAAAACAATTTACTTACTTTATCATTGTCACTGTTCAGCCTATCCCCAAATTTCCTAAAGGCACCCTGTTGTCCCCAGAATAAGTTAAAGCTACTTAGCTGTGACTGGTTTCTGCCTACCTCCTCTTTTCCACCACCTAACACACACAGATGCAAGTACTTAACGGCAAGTACTTAACTTCTTGAAGCTGCTTGGAATATATTTTCTAGTGGTTGTATAGGTTGATTTTTTTTCTTCAGGAGAAAAGATGTTTATAGAGAAAGACTTTGGTGGTGCAGGAAAAGAAAGCTTTCTTCTCTGTGCTCTCTTAGAAGTGATGTCAGTAATCCCTTACCTAAGAATGAACTTTTTGCAAAAACACATTAT
>CAUYPK010124079.1:0-20631 GCA_963574355.1 Loris lydekkerianus | reverse complement strand
GGGAGGGGGGAAGTTAGGGTGGAGGGAGAGTAATGGGTGGCGCCACACCTACGGTGCATCTTAGAATGGGTACAGGCGAAACTTACTAAAGGCAGAATACTAATGTCTACATACAATAACTAAGAAAATGCCATGAAGGCTACGTTGAACAGTTTGATGAGAATATTTCAGATTGTATATGAAACCAGCACATTGTACCCCTTGATTGCACTAAAGTATACAGCTATGATTTAACAATAATAAAAAAATAAATAAATAAATAAAATAAGTATAATCACTTTGCAAGACAATTTGGCATTTCCTTATAAAATTAAATACATTGTTAGCATATGAACCAGTAATCTTGGCCTTTGGTGTTTACCCAAATGAGTTGAAAACCCATGTACTTGAAAAACCTGACCATAATGTATTTAGGCATCTTTTTGTTACTAGAATTTTACTTTTCAGTAGGTCCTTGGTCTCAGGGATTCAAGGAATGAACCCATGAACCACAGATCTGCAGTAAGACAGGATTTTATTAGAAGGTAATACAGAAGAAGTAAAAGACATCATAGCTTCTTGCAAGGGGAAAAAATAACTGGGAAGTCTCTATGTGGGCTTTTTATCTAGGGGTATTAGGTCTTGAGAATTACACTTGGCCAGGACTTGGCAAATAGAAACACATTTTCATCGTTAATGAGTGTTATCGACAAAGGAATGAATGTAGTTCTCCAGTTCAGGGAAAAGTCAGGTTGCTCCCTTCATGAACTTGCCTATGTCTAGGAAAACTGGGGTCCCCTGTCCAGCCTTAAAGGGGGGGAGCTCTGTATCATGTTCAGTGGGTAAATAGATAAATAAATTGTGGTACATCCACACAATAAAATATTATTTAGCATCAAAACAAAACAAGTTATCAAATCAGGAGAAGACATGAAGGAAAGCTGATGTATGTAGTTAAGTGAAAGAGGCGGTCTGAAAAGGTCACGTACTGTGTGATTCTGAGTATATGACACTGCAAAAGACAGAATTATGGAGACAGTGACAGGATCAGTGATTACCAGAGGTTAGAGGGGAGAGAAGGGTGAATAAGGGGAATACAGCACATTTGGGGCATATTTAGGGTATATATTTACAGCAGTGAAACTACTACATGTGACACTATAATGGTGGACACGTCAACGCTATAGAATGTGCAACACCATGAATGACCCTAAGCCAGCTATAGAATCTAAGCAGTAATGACGTGTCATTGCAGTTCATCATTTGTGACAAACCTATCACTGTGGTGTGAGATTTTGAAGGTGGGATGACTGCACAATGGGAGCTGGGAGTTTATGAGAAATTGCTGTACCTTCCACTCAATTTTTCTGTCAACCTAAAACTGTTCTAAAAAGAAAGTCTATTTAAAAGGAAATATGAGTGTGAGAGTGTGTGTGTGAGAGAGAGAGAGAGAGATGGAATGTTATACAACATTGAGAATGCAATTTTAAATCTTCAAATTTAAAACAAACAAGATTATCAGAAAAAGGGAATGACTTCAGTCACAGAGAGATGGGAAAGGAGTAGAAATTTCCCCCTCAGCACAGATTCTTCGATAACTGATAGTTATGAAATATTTGTTTGTTCTCTGAGGCCGTGTGCATATTTGTCCTCTGTGAACTTCATGTTGCTGGATTGCTTCTTGTTCATTGCCTCATCGTCTTTCCTGTTCTCTTGTAGTTTTCCATGCATTCACCCTGCTTTTTAGCTTGGCTTGTCTGATTTCTATGTACTTTCATTATGCCTATTCTCCAGTAGAAAAGAAATGGTAAGTACCAACTCTGAGACCTGAACACTTGGAGCATGTGGCTTCCGGGGATAAATGCCTCATTATAAAACATTCATAAAAAGTCTTCAGTCCAAAATGAATTATAGCTTTAGGTTTCCAAGCACACATATAAGAAACCAACATTACATTTAAAGATAAAACTACAAATACATGTTATTCTGGCATGAAAATATTTGCTGTTGCCCACTGTATTTGTCTCAATGGAAAGACCAATTCATTTAATGGACTGTTCTTTATAGAAAGCACCAAAATATCAGCTAAACAAAGAGACCATGATATGATATTATTCATTACACAAATAGGAAAAACTGACATTTCTTCTTTGCCACAAAAATAAAAGAAAATGGAAATTTGACAGGTTATTTCAGAAGAGCTGCCAAATCCCACTGTACGTTATGTAGATTGGATATAATATCGGTTTGGCAAGGGATGATGTTTGTTACATCTCTGCCTGTGTGCTCCCCTGTGGCTGGTATTTGTAGGATACTCAGTGTAATGCATGTCCTCCCTTCTTTCTGGCTGCCCCTGGCTGCCTTGCTGTAGCATCTGCAGAAAGATAGCAGGCCTCTTAAAGCAATGAATGATTATCAACACTGGATGGAGTGAGGGTTGCTATAGGATTTTTCTAATAGTTTACAGCCAGCAGAATAACAAAACAAACTCAAACTCCTGCGCCAGGGGAGAGGTGTAATGATGAGTATGACTCAGTAGGAGGGGAGAAATCACACAGGAGGGAGTTGAAAGAATTGCTGAAGTCATATCCTTGAGCAGATATGGTATGTAAGGGGAGGAGTTGGCCTAAAATTAAGACATATCTGCAGGAAGCAGCACAAGGCAGAGCCCATACAGGCCAGACCTGGGCTGGCTATGTACTTTGTGGTCCAAGTGCAAAGGGAAAATGCAGGGCCCTGGCCCAGGGCGGGGAGGACAGTATCTCTCTCCCTAGAGTTTGCTGCCCCAATCATAGTGCATCAGTCAGGGCTGTTGAGGGAAACAGAACCAATAAGGATTGTGTGTGTGTGTGTGTGTACAGGTGCGAGAGAGTGAGTGTGTGTGTGTGTGCACGCATGCACATACGCCTGCATACTTATAGAGAGACATTTATTTTCAAAAATTGGCTCATGCAGTTATGATGGCAGCTGGCAAGTCTAGAGTGCAGAGCAGCCGGTAGGCTGGTGACTTGGGAAGAGTAGATGTTGTATCATAGTTCAAGGCCAAAAGCCTCTTGCTTGGGGTAGGTCAGTTTTTTGTCTGTTCAGGTCTTCAACTGATTGGAAGAGGCTCACCCAAATTATGGAGAGCAAACTGCTTTAAAAGACCAATTTAAATGCTAATCACATCAAAAACACTCTCACAGAAACTTCCAGAATAATGTTTGGCCACATATTTGGGGACCTTGGCCACACCAAGTTGATGCATTAAAACTAACCCTCCATGATGAGTAACCCCTCCAAGAGGCTAAAACCTTCTCCTTGAGACGGGATAAGAGGAGGCCCAGAGGCCACTGGTCTGTCTCTTGGATAAACTGAGCAGCTGCCAGACCAGCCATTTTTTTGCCTGGACCCAAGGTGCACAGGGCAAGTGGCTAACCTTGTGCCACTCTGCACCAGTGCCCAGTTCTTCTCCTTGGTCTGGAGGACAACAGCAAAAGCAGACCAGGCAGACCACCAGCTCAACACAATTTATAGCCATAGGTGGAGGAAGAAGAATCATTTAACTCCAAGAGTTTGAGGTTGCTGTGACCTGTGACACCAAGGCACTCTACCTAGGGTAACATAGTGAGACTATGTCAAAAAAGAAAAAAAAAAAAAAAAAAATGAAGAAGGAAGGGAGGGAGTGAGGGAGGGAATGAAGGAAGAAAGAAAGAAAGAAAGAGGCTCAGTGCCATAACACAGAGGTTACGGCACCGGCCACGTGCACTGAGGCTGGCAGATTCAAACCTGGCCTGGGCCTGCTAAACAACAATGACAACTGCAACAAAAAAATAGCCAGGTATTATGGTGGGTGCCTGTTGTCCCAGCTACTTGGGAGGCTGAAGCAAGAGAGTCTCTTAAGCCCAAGGGTTTGAGGTTACTGTGAGGTGTGATGCTACAGCACTCTACTGAGGATGACATAGTGAGACTCTGTCTAAAAAAAAAAAAAAAAAAAAGAAAGAAAGAAAGAGGAAAAAGAAAGAGAAAAGAGAAGAAGTGAACTAGAGAAATGAGTTTAGATTTCAAGGCATTTTGAGAATCCCACTTACTTATAAGTCATGAACTTTAAAAAAGCCCAGGCAGCAAGATGGTGTGCTGTTCTGCAGTCACATTCAGAGAGATGTGCAGGAGCAATGGGAGTAAGTGAAGAGTCTGATTGAATCAGAATTGGAATTTTTCCTGGGCAAACATGGTAAAGCAAAAGGAAGCTAAGGAGTTGAGCTTATACATAAAGAAGTGATTAGAGAACATCAGAAGATGGCAAAAAAAAAAAAAAAAAAAAAAATTATAAATTACTTAGTAAACTCCAGACTCCTTTGTACTTAGATAGATTACTTTTATTATCTCAATTGATGTTCAAAACATTATTTGATTGCTCATTTCATTGAACACATATTTGTTGAGCACCTTTTTGGTGCTAGACACTTTTCTGTAGCTGGGGCCTATTACAGAGAAGATTTGTACTTTAATGGAGCAGGAAAATAACAATAGCCACAAATAAATGAACAAGATTTCAGGTAGTGGAAAGCGTTTTGAAGACAATCTGAGCAAGAAAGTGGAAATTAATTGAGGTTGGAGAGGACAGCAAATCAAGTGGTTAGATTGCAAGAGGGACTTTACCTAACAAATGCAATCAGTGTAACCTGGCTTATTGTACCCTCAATGAATCCCCAACAATAAAAATAAATAAATTAAAAAAAGGAAAAAAAAAAAAAAAAAAAGCTTTTCTGAGATAACTGAGCTGAAAGAAGATATACACTAACACCTAAAGCTAGTATGAACAGGGAATAAGGAGGTAAGTCTTACATTCTCAAGAGCAGCTGAAATGCAGGTATGCAAGTGGGTGGGGTTCACTGTTTATAGTGCGCCTAGTATGCTCTGTGTGAAGGGCGCCCCCTAGAGACGCGCAGTGCACAACCCACAGGAACATAGTATTGATACAATCTTAAATCAAAGGAATTTGATATGCAAATAGGTATCATACTGCACATCCTCCAATTGCAACATATAAAAATAGCTTTCCTGGTCTCTCTCGCATAATATGCTGCGTATATCTTATATATAACATATATTAAATTACAAGTAGATGTTGATTTACATTTCTTGAGGAACTAGAGAAACCCCTTAGCCAAGTGAGGGTAGATCATTGTTTCTTTTTTTGGTCTGGCACCTATTTTTCCCTTCTCCCATTGCTGGGCCCTGCCGAGTTTAGAGTCTGTTCTCTACCATTCTTCTCCCTGGCCTGTTTGTACTTCAATGCCTTTTACTTTTAGCAGAAAGCTTATTTAACATCCTGTAGAGAAGGTCTGGTTTATACTCATATAACTACACAAGGTTCATTTAAAGAGTTATCATTTATTGCCTTCTGCGAGGCTTCAGTTTTCTTTGTTGTGCTCTGTAAAATACCTGCCACTAGTTTTATGTATGAACTCTCTGTATAGCTGCCTCTGAGTGACTTCTGTTTTTAGCCAGATGCTCCAACGCTCTCTGTCTTTTCTGTGTTGCTGCCATGGGGAGAAATTTTGTTCTCACCTCCATTATGTCAAAGTTTGGCATGAAGAACATTATTTTTTGAGTGCTTATCAATGGAAAAGGAATCTCTATTAGGTAGAAGCATGAATGCTGTAATAGTTACTCTATAATAGTTTCTATCCTAAGTTACATCTTTCATGCCCCTCCCTAACTCTTTCATGCCCCTTGTATTATACAATGAGAATAACAATAAACTAGGAATCAGGAGATCCAGGCTCTAGTATTGTTGCTGGTACTTATTGTTAAGCTACTAAACATTGTTGATTCTTATTTTTTTTTTTCTCTAAACAGGTGTGGTGATCTGTGTCTAGACTACAGTTTCTTTTGCAGACCAAAGAGACAATGTACATATTAATGGGTTAGATATTAGAAACATACTTTCTAGACCTAAGGCATCATTATACAGATAATTTTTCTGTTTGTTTCTCTATAACACATTTAAGATTATAATTAAGAAAAGTCAGTAAAGGATACAACTGAAATTATATCTCTGACTGAAGAAATTTTATTCTTGTGAAACAGTCAAACACTATCACACATCAGCACAAATATTTTGCCCTGGAAAATTTTGACCTTACTGTCAAGGAGATGGGGTTAAAGACATTCACAGTAATTGATCTTTTTGTGGAAGTGAATCATGAGAAGTAGAACTGCCTTAATGTACTAATGACTTAAAAGCCCATGAACAGACCAAAATGCACCCTTGCACATGGAAAGGAACATTATGGCCTTGCAGGGAATAGAGGTTGTGTAACTATCTTGAAAAACACCAAGTGGTACAAATCTTACTGTCCTTTTTTTTTTTTTTTTTCTGTTTATTGGAGGAAGGAAGTCTCATTAAAATGTTGCTGAAACAAAAAACTTCAATGAAAAATTGATGTGAAGAAAAGGATTTAGAAGGGTCACAGAGGTGACAAGAATTCAATAAAAGTAAATAGTTAATTTAGAAGTAAAGCAGCCCCTCTAAATAAATCCTAGAACTTCTAATAGTCAGCATTGATCAGAGAATCCACAGAAGAAAGGGGAAGAAGAACCCAGAGGTTTGTTCCTTCGGTTCCCTTAGGTTTTACATCCTTTCTTGGGGTCTGTATTATTCCTACTGCCATCAAGATGCTGGTCCCCAGAAATCCCCTTATACAGCCTTGCCTTGATTCTGTTAGCCTAGATCTTAACCCCATGGGAGTTTGGTCTATGAGAACTAATCCTGTCTTAAATATGGAATCTGAGAAGCATCATTCTCCCCAGGGAGGTATCCCATTTGACAACACTGGTCATACTCCACACAAGCTCCCAAATTCTTCCCTGATCCATCTATCATTTCCACTCTGCCTAATGGATCATTATTCATTTACACCCTAAACCTCTTCCCAGGATACTCCCATTCATTGTTACTTATCTACTATATTTACTGTTAAATTTAGTAGAAAACATCCCTCTCCAAAATATCTCATTTCTCATGTCCATCTGAAGAGGAGGTGGTTTATCCCCTCAGAGTCAATATATCGAATATTACAAAATACCAAAGAGTATTTTTGCTCTGAGTAAGATTAGACAGAGACATGACATAATCTATTAAACTTTTGTGACATAAGGGAGCAAGAGTGAAAGTAAAGAGGAAGCTACTCCAGTGATCTGGTTGATGGATAGTGTCTCTTGGATTAGAATGTTAGTGACAGAAAGGTGGTCAAACCTTGGTGAGACACTGAATATGTTTCAAAAGTAGAGCAGTCAGTCCCTGATGTTAAATTGGACAGGGATGTGAGAGAAGATGACTCCAGTGTATCTGTATTGAGTGGTCTGTGTGCATGTGGGAGATAGCTCCCTAACTAGCTGGGGGAAAGATCGTCACTATTGAGATGCAGAAACAGAGGAAGGGAGGAGGAGCATGTAAAGGGAGAGGAGGGAGAAATGCAAAGGTTCTGCTTTGGATGTGCGCATTTGAAATGCCAATTAGACGTTTGCACAGAGATTGTCAAACAACAACTAAAAAAAAAAGCAAAAAAAAAAACCCCTGTATTTTCAAGTCTAGAATGAAGGGAAGAAGTGATAGCAGGTAAGTAAATGTAGGCATTTTCTCCACACAGGGTGGCATTGGAGGTTATCGAGAGAATGAATACACCTGGAGAAAATTAGCAATGTAAACGCTATACACAAATGTAGAGAGGTTGCAGCAGTGACAAAGAGAGGAGAGGAAGCTGCAGTGGAGAGAGAACAGCATTTTGAGAGCCAGGGAGACAAACTTCTCCAGCATCCATCTGTTCATGCTGACAGGTCAAAATGAAGAGAAGGGATAGACAGCTCCACGAAGTATTTCTTTAGATTTGAGTTTTCAATGTGGACAGTTCACTTCCTGTATTTAACTGAGAAAGTCAGTATCCACCCAGTTACCAAAGAACTCAGATGAGAATCTGTGTAAGAACAATAATCAACAATAACAACCACAACAAAAGGGTACAGCATTAGGAATAAACAAAATAAGAAAAATATAAGTACTAAATGAAAGCAAAAACTTTACTGAGGGATTTTTTTTTTTTTGAGACAGAGTTTCATTATGTCACTCTCGGTAGAGTGCCCTGGTGTCACAACTCACAGCAACCTCAAACTTTTGGGCTTAAGTGATTCTCTTGCCTCAGTCTCCCAAGTAGCTGGGACTACATGCACCTGCCACAATGCGCTGCTATTTATTTTTTTCTTTGTAGTTGTCATTGCTGTTTGGCAGGCTCGGTCTGGGTTTGAACCTGCCAGCCCCTGTGTATGTGGCCGGCACATTAACCACTGAGCTACAGTCATAGAGCCTTTACTGAGGGATTATTAAGGCAGGCAGAAGAAGGGTCCTCCAAACATGTATATATCCTAATTCTTGACATCTGGAAACAGATTACCTTCCACTGTCAAATTTGTGGGTGTGATTATGTTAAGGATCTTGAGATCAACTGATAATTCTGGATTATTTGGGTGGTCCCAAATCTTATAAGGGGAGGCAAGGAGTTTGGGGACAGAGAAGGATGCCTAGCAACAGAGGCTGAGGTCAGGAGGGTAAGGAATGCAGGTGGCCTCTAGAAGCTGGGAGAGATTAGGAAGTGGTTTCTCCCCTAAAGCCCTGTTCACTAATTTTAGTTCTCTAATGTTAACAGCTGCATGATAATAAACTTGTATTACTTTACGTTATATTTATAATGATTTGTTAAAACAACAATAGGACACTCCAGTTGATTGAAGAGGACTTGAACCAAGAGTAAGAAATCCCTTATCATTCCAGAGATAATGTCTTGCATGCCTGGAAAGCATTTGGAAGGACTCCCAAGTGAATAGAAAAACTTGGAACAGCCTCAGGGAAAAACATTCTACTTCATATTTATCCTCTTGTTCTGTTGGAATCTTTTTTAAAAAATTAGCCATCTCTATGTATTGCTTTTTCTAAATTTTTTGAACATGGCCCCAGTGGGATAAAGAAACTTGAACCAATTCGTTTCTAGCCACCTCACCATCCATTTTATCTACAGTTAGTGAGTCAGAATGCTTCCCCTCCTGGGAAGGATAAGAAGCTTGCAGTAAGAAATATATGAAGTTGGTTTGTACTGATGCTCTTGAAGATAAGCATTTATGCCTTATATCTTAACACAGAAACATGCAAAACATAGACCCATAGAAAAATACAGCAAAGGTTTTCAACCATCACTAGATATCCTGCAGTTCAAATAATAAGGAATCATCAAATACAAATATTTTCTTACATTTAAAATTAATTAATTAGGCTTAGTGCCTGTAGCTCAGCCTCTAGGGTGCCAGCCACATACACCAGAGCTGGCAGGTTCCAACCCAGGCCAGGCCTGCCAAAAAACAATGACAACTACAACCAAAAAACAGCTGGGCGTTGTGGCAAGTGCCTGTGGCCCCAGATACTTGGGAGACTGAGGCAAGAGAATCACTTAAGCCCAAGAGTTTGAGGTTGCTGTGAGCTGTGACGCCATAGCACTCTACCAAGGGCAACATAGTGAGTTGTCCTTTGAGTGTCTCAAAATAATAATAATAATTAATTAATTTGTTTATTTATTTATTTATATGTTTTGAGACAGTCTCACTCTGTCACTTGGGTAGAGTGCTGTGGCACCCTAGTGCACAGCAACCTCAAACCTTTCAACTCAAGAGATTCTCCTGCCTCAGCCTGCCCAACAGCTGGGACTACAGGCAACATCATGTCTGGCTAGTTTTTCTATTTTTAGTAGAGACAAGGTCTTGCTCTTGCTCAGGCTGGTCACTTGGCTCGGCCTCCCAGAGTGCTGGGATTACAGGCATGAGCCACCGTGCTCAGCCTACATTTAGAATTTGTAATAGCTATGAGGCAAATTTTATGTGTCTACTCATTAATGTTCATTTTCTCCTAGGAAAAAGATTGAAAAAAGGGGAAAATAAAAAATGATATAAAACTTCATGAGTAATAGCTCAAAGGCTTAGACAGAATTAGGATGTTGGTACAGAACTGTTGTTACTTAGAGTATGGTATTTTACTTGAATGACAAGTGGGCGATGTGTGAAAAGGCATAAATGTGGCTGTTTAGCAAGCAGCATGTTCTGTTTAATGCAAATCACTAAGACGTAAATCTGTTACGCAAAACTTCAGCATGTCCATTTCATTATAAAATGACACCAGTGACAATGAGCAAAGCAATAACTGTGTGTATGACTGAGAAGAACCAGGTGCAATCAACAGAGCTTTTCCTGTTTGGAAAGAACAAAATAATTCACAGAACTAATATTTGCTTCTTCTAATAGACAGTTGCTTCTTGCTTTTCATCTACAAATTGTCCTGATTGCTGTCTATTCAATCTACTCACTGTTTGGCTAAATATTACTGTTCTCTCTTGGAAGGCTACACACACATGATATCCTTTGCTTTTGTACTCCGTTTCCCCTTTTGATACCTCACTTTAGTTCCCCCTAACAAACTGTCGAGGATGATACAAGACTTTAGTTTTATTCGAGGACAATATAAATTTAAACCAATTCATCAATTACTTCCTGTATTCTCTAATTGCCATTTTGTAAAATTCCAAAGCTTAACAATATTTCTAATCGGTAAACATAATTTTGATATTTTACCCTTATACATTAGATTAAAACATTTTTCTACATACAGAGAAAATGGGCCTAAAAGACTGGACACATTTATTTTTAAAATATGGGAAGTTCATTTGACTAGAAAATACTGTATTTGATCTTTAAATACTATATGAATGTATCAAAATAGTACCTGTATCTCCAAAAATATATGCATCTATTAGGTATCAATAAAAAGAAGAGAAAGGACTACTTACTCCACTATGCTTTCTTTTTTTTTTTTCTTTTTTGGCTGGGGGCTGTGTTTGAACCCGCTACCTCCGGAATATGGGGCCAGGGCCCTACTCCTTTGAGCCACAGGTGCTGCCCAGTTCCACTACTCTTTCACAGAATTTAAATATGAAACGATAACCTCTTTGGAAACTTAGAGTGAATATCATAACCAAGAAATATCTTAATTTTTTTTCTGTTAACAAACCTTTCTCATATTCCCAAAAGTCTCAGTTTAAACAATTTAAAAACAGTAAAATAGCATTTAAACGTTATTAGTAACAGAACTTGGGAATATGAATTCAGAAGGTAAATGTTACATAAAGAGGGTATTTGGGCACTTACATGAATATAATTTCTTCTCTTTTCACAGTATGAGAAAGAAAACAAACTGGTGCCATACTCACTTAGTAGGGGTTTTTCAATGATGTTCATTTTACTTATAGAAAGAGGCACTTAGTAGTTTACTTGTAATTAAGTCACGCTGTCACTAGGAAGATCAAGGCTGGTCCACTGATAGTATTTACCATGAAAACTATATAATTTAAGTACTATATTTAATAATAGTGTACAACAGGCCCTCCTTACCTGTAGAGGATATACTCTAGACTCCTAGTAGATTCCTGAAATTGTGGAGAGTACCAAACCTTATTACATACTATGTTTTTTTTGTATACATACATACCTATGAAAAAGTTAAACCTATTAATTAGGCATGGTAAGAAATTAATATTAAAGGATTCATCATAATAACTTTTAAACTATATGTATCTCATAACATTATGTTGTATACTTTAAATAAACACAATAAAATTTATTTTTTTAAAAATTTACATTTTCCAATGACCAAAATTAATAAAAACGTAGACCATATAACAATAGCCAAATAATCATTTGTCATAAAATAATAAAATATGGAAGTGTTTCAACACATGTGGTTTCAAATTTAATTTTTTTCTTAATATTATCAAGAATTGCTAGTGTGATAATTCTTTTAGGCAAAAATCAATCTTGACAATGCAACGTTCTGTAAATGGTGCAATCCTTTTGCTCTGCCTGCTTGAAACAATAGAATGTTGGTGGCAATGGCCATTTGGGCCTCTCCCCATCTCCGTATTTGTAGAATAAGTATCTTATGCGATGTACACTGTAACTGACTAAGCATAGTTGAATATTAAATATAGAGTAGGGCTGACAGTTTAGAGTTCTCCACACTCTAAGCTAGAAGTAATGGCTTCCACTCTGGTCCAGCTTCATCTCCCATCTGTCTCCAATTTTGTTTGTATCCAGTGTCGGAGGATGGGATGGCATATCTGCTCTTTTTGGTCAAAAGCCATCAGGCATAGCTGGGCATTGTGGCGGGCACCTGTAGTCCCAGCTACTTGGGAAGCTGAGGCAAAAGAATAGCCTGAGCCCAAGAGTGTGAGGTTTCTGTGAGCTGTGACGCTAAGGCACTAGTCTGTTCTATTCATGATTTATCACGAATTAGATACACATGTTGGGGCTCAGGAAGTGATACCCTGAAGTATGGTGCTTGGGTATACTGCATACTTGAACTGAAGGATGTTGGAAGACCTTTGAAGCATCCTCAGAGTCAAGGTCTCTCTGATCTTCTCCCATCCTCCTGTCTCTCATCCCTTATTCTCTCCTGAAATGAGTCATAGAAATCAGAACTCCTCTTCCTCAAGGTGGGCCATGGAACCTAGAACCTCTTTTCCCCAAAGCAACCCATGAAACGTAGAAATATTGCCCTCACCTTTCCCTGCCTTTCTGCTTAGGAGCCAGCCATAAAGAAATTCTCTGACCTACTCTTCTCTTTATCATGTCCTTGTTACATCCTAGGTCATAAGACCCTCATTTAGAGGGGTCCTGCTGCACGGCTGAGAAGGAGAGTTGCCACAATAAAGAGGCTGAGAAGAATCTGGATGGGCTCCTCTGGGTCCTCCCTCAGAGTTACATCATTCCTATTTGTCCAGCCACACTTCTGCATGGCTGTCCACGCTTCATGAGACCAAATCACAGAAACAGACAGTTTTCTCTGAGTCTCTGCATCTTCATTTCTGAAGGCTCCATGTCACATGAAACTTCGGTTAAATAAATTTGTTGGGCTTTTCTCTAGTTACCCTGTCTTGCCATATCAGTGTTAGCTGTGACGTCTATACCAGGTAGGAGAGGCATCATACCCTTTCTTCCCCGACACACATTTGTATTACGCTCAGGATTTTATTTTTCAGTCTTCTTGGTCACCACTTGAATACTAGTTATTTTTCATTTACCAAGGTCAAAGCCCTAAAAGGTAAAAAAAATTAAGAAAAGTCTGTGATTTATTTTTATTTACATTTCTTTTGGTTTATTCTTCGCAAAATGAAGGAAAAGCAATGTATTTGTTTTCTGTAGATAAAAGATATTCGCGTAACTCAATTTCTGACATTTACAGAGATAGACCGCAAATCACTGTTTTGTTGACACGGTCGCATTTATTTGCTTGATTTTGAATGTGTGTTTGGATGTGCAGCCTTGGAAAAGATTACACACAAAACAATTCCCAATTGTGATTTGATGGTGGAGGTCACATATTTTAACTTGGAAGCTCTTGCGTTTCCCTGCGTTTGAGAGGCCTGGAAATGAGTTGTGCCAAATGATGGTTGCATAAGTAAATAAACAAGGTCGGATGTGTTCAGCAAAGCCCTGCATTAACCGTGAAAGGGGATGAAAGTAGATCCAGTCAGCTCTTACTTTTCAAAAACAGAAGCTAGAAAGAATGCAAAGCCTCAGTAAATGCAGTAAAAAAAAATCCTTAATTATAAATGTCCTTATGCTACATCATAGGTAATAAAACATAAATCCAAATAAATGAGCTGTACTTTAGATAATTCTTTTAATGCTAATACTCTTCCAGAACTGGAGTAAAGGAGCATTTTGGATTAAGTTATTAAACATCATCAGAAATACATAAATGTTAAAAGAAAAAAATCTGCCTAAAATTTGCAGGTGATATGTATATCACATAAATTCTCTGGTTTCTAAAATCAAAATTAAATTATCTTAAAATAAAGGAAAGCCTTTGTTCGTTCTAGATAAACTTTGGAACTTCGTTTGTTAACAATCACATGTAGCTTAAACTAGAAGGACACTGGGACACAGGGGTATTGAGAAGATCTAAACTCTCATCCCGTCTTTGCCACTAACTAGAATTCTTGAAAAAACAAAAGAAAAAGGGAATATTCTTCACCGAGGACTTACTCTGCATCATGCACTGTCAGGGCTTTTGTTCATATACCTCATTTAGTCTCCACAGTAACCCTGTGAGTGAGGCATCTTTGTCTTTGTATTACAACTAACAAGCGAAACTCAGGGCTCCCCAAAGCATACAGGCACGTACAAAGGGGTAAACCTCAGATTCAAGCTCAGATTCCACTGAGTTTTTAAAGAAAAGCCAGAGTTTATCAGAAGTTAGAACAATAAAAACATTTTATTCAAGACTGCTACAATAAGGCTGGGCACAGCTGTTCATGCACTCTGGGAGGCTGAGGTGGGAGGATTGCTTGAGTTGAGGAGTTTGAGAGCAGCCTGAACAACAGCAAGTCCCCATCTCTACTAAAAATAGAAAAATTATCTTGGCATGGTAGTGTCTGTAGTCCTAGTTACTGGGGAGGCTGATGCAAGAAGATCATATGAGCACAGGAGCTTGACGTTGCTGTGAGCTATGGCCAGGACACTCTGCCCTGGGTGACAAAGTGAGACTCTGTCTAAAAAAAAAAAGAGATAGAGATATTTTCTTACAATAGAAGAAAAGTGACCTCAGTGTAAAACTGAGCTCAGTTCTGAAAGCAGTATGGACACACAGGAACTGACAGCCAGAAGCAGAGTGCTGGATGGAAAACTACTAAGACATGACATCACGAGGAAGGGGCATTCCTTCTAAATGACTTCCCAGGGTCTGGCAGGAGAGCCACTTGGATGAATAGCTGTCACTAAGAGAATGATGAAGGGTGAGGAAGCTGATCATATATCCTGGGTGATCACTATCAAGGTGAGGGAGTGGTTCTTGCTGAAACAGTGGTTCTCGACCTTCCTAATGCCGCGACCCTTTAATACAGTTCCTCACGTTGTGGTGACCCCCAACCATAAAATTATTTTTGTTGCTACTTTATAACTGTAATTTTGCTACTGTTATGAACTGTAATGTAAGTATCTGATATGCAGTATGTATTTTCATTGTTACAAAGGGGTCATGACCCAGAGGTTGAGAACCGCTATGCAAAAATGATTCAGTTTTCAGAGACAGTGGACAAATACGGCTAGGAGAAGGTTTGGAAGCCTGACTCAAGTTTGACCAAGCAACAAATCTTTGTCAGTGGCATGTTAAATTCTGTGCACTTTCCCATATGCTAAACTTTATTTCTACTGAAATAACCCGAAACACAGCAAATTCCTTTTTCCTGCCCAATCAATTCTCTCTTGGCACTGAAGACACTTTCATTTCTTTCCTATGCTCAAGCCTCTACACCGAGCTGTCATTAGTATTTTATGACCTTAGTTAAACCTTGCTATCATTGACCCTTATATTTTTATTTTACCTCAATGGTATTTTATTTTCTGCTTCCAAGTATTCATAAGAAGATCAATTGAGGGCTGGTCATGGTGACTCACACCTGTAATCCCAACGCTCCGGGACACTAAGGTGGGTGGATTCCTTGAGCTCAGGAGTTCAAGACCAGCCTGAGCAATAGCAAGACTTCCTCTCTAAAAAATAGCCAGGCATTGTGGTGGATGCCTGTAGTCCCCACTACTTGGAAGACTAAAGCAAGAGGGTCACTTGAGCCCAAGGGTTTAAGGTTGCTGTGAGCTATGATATCACAGCACTCTACCAGGGGCAAAAAAGTGAGACTCTGTCTCAAAGAAAAAAAAAAAAAGGCCAATTGAGATAATCAATTGAGATAACTGAGAATGTAAGTGTTTTAAAAATTTTAAAGTAATGGACAGTGAGGTCATCATTATGCATCTATCATAGAACACCAAAAAATATGACTTCCAAACTTAGAATCTACTTCATGAGAGTGTATAGCTGCATCCTTCACTCCATATCAAGAAAATCTATGTTGCAGTAAGAAGCAGTACGTCATCTGCTGAGTGTAAGAGCAAATGAGATTAAGAATAAGAGGCTTAATTCTCTAGGCAGAAGAGAATTAGGCAGAAAACAAGGGAAGACACTGCCCTTTCCCTTTTTTTAAAGCACTTACTTTAGAAAACTTAGAATTATGAATGTACGTAAACCTTTTTAAGCTAAGATAAAGCTATGAAGAAAATTTTGCTTGAACTCTATTGTCAGAAAAATTAAATTTTCATTATCTATCTATCTATCTATCTCTCTATTTATCTATCCATCATTTTCTATCTTGCCAACTTTATGACCCAGAAATATCCTTTCTTGAAGACCTGGGACCCATCTTTTTGAAATGTGACTATCAGGGAGATAGCAGGCCCCATCTCCCAGTTGCTGCGGAGAGTAGGAGCTTAACTTCCACTCTGAATTACAAAACTATCTCCGTTTATAAAGATATGAGACTTGATTTCTCCTTCAGATAAAGTCAATTAGCTAACACAGATGGTTGCCCCCATTGCCAAGTGAATTTAGGATAAGCTACGTGTGGCAAGTGGTGCTGTCAATTCTCTTGCTTGAGAAGCAGTTATGTTTATTTTGAGAATGTGTGTTCCATGGGTTCGATCTTCTTTACTATCTAAGAGTGACATTTCTTTCTATATCAGCAATTTCTTTGCTGTAGTCTGTGATCGCATCACATTCTGGTTTCATATATTCAATAATACAATTATATTCTTCTCTCCTACTGTTACACACAGATTTCCAGAATTAGGAGGAGATTCTGTTTTAAATTATAGTTCCCCAACAATAAAAAATATGTCTTCAAAAAATCAGAAGTGTTTATAAAATTGGAGTCTTGAGCACATCAGAAACAGATAAATACAAGAATAACAAACATTTTACCAGTGGAAATTTGAAAAGATGCATGTGACTCATTTACAAGAGTAATACATTCTAAATTATTCTTTTTAGTATTAAGAAGGTGTGCTTTGTGCCCTTTCAGAAGAATTTTGGTTCAATTTGTGTATAAAATAATTGAATTATATGAATGAATGTATTGGGCAAGAGAATATGAGGAACTATACTTAAATGTTAAAAGTGGTAATTGGGAGACTATATTAAACTAACTTAATGCATCCTGCCACTTTGTGGCACCAAAGTGGTGCCGCAAACGCACCACTTTGACATTAGCTCATGAATAAATAAACCATCATTAATTCTCTAGAATCCCAATCCATAGCATTTTTGTTAAAATGAATGGAAAAGAGGCAAAGAAATTTTGGAGACTGTATACTATACACTGGTTTAGAGGTTCATAGCATCTATCAGGTATCTGTCTGAGATATCTTATAGTCCAGAAATTTATCTCACTCATTTTGATCTAATTTTTCCTAACCTTATCTGATCTGTGAAAACACTTTATAATCTATTTCATAATAACCCAAGATATTATGGAAGATTTCTGTGTTCCACAGAAAACAGCCCTACACTGAGGAGTCCCTAAAAATTTTTTTTTACTATTAAAACACACTCTATCACTGGGACATGTTTAGAGATGTACTGATTTAAGGCCAGAATTGAAAATTCAGATTTTCCCAATCCTATTTAAGAGTTGGAGGAAAAAAGAAATATTTGATCAATTTGCTTCACAGTTTAGCTTGAGGCTACAGTGTAATTCAAGATTTTTGGTTACTGGGGATTAACAAACACAGCTAGAAGCCTTTGTTAATCATTCTGAAAGAGTAATCTCTAGAAGTAGCTTTAAAAGTGCTTTGCTATTTTCTGAATTTTTGGATTATGCCTATTGTAAAGGAAATGAATTTTATGTTAATCCTTGGGGAGTAAAAATTGAGATAATCCTTCTTTATAATTAAAGGGATTATTTTCAATCAAATCTACAGTTTAGGCAAGCATTTTCTCAGCCCAAATAGTAAAATGATAAATTCCATTTCTGCTGAAGAAGATTGTTACCCTGAAAGTTTAGGCTTCAGATCACAACTTGAAGTGTTCACCCCTATGTTCAACCTGGACCCGGAGAACTGAAACTATAGCCTGGAATCGCCTACTATGACATTACTTTCATTCCATTGTCTTCATTAGCAGCACTTAATTTTTCCTGGAGTCCCTTGGCCAAGCAGATGTAAACTTCCTGAAAGACCCATCAGCTCAAAATTTAGTTGAGCCTCATCTCAAAATCCTTGCCTTGCTCTTTCCTCCAATCCTGGACTATTGCATTGTGACCAGACCTGATCCCAATCCCTGCTTTGAAAGATTCCTTAAACAAAACTTTTATATTCTCAATCAATTTTTAACCTTATTTTTCATTATGGGTTGAATTATGCCCAAAATATATATGCTAACTCCTAGTACATCATAATTTAATCTCATTTAAGATTAGGGTCTTTACAGAGGTAATTAAGTGAAAATGAATCATTAGGGCAAACTCTAGTCTAATATTGCTATGTGATATCCACCCCCCATTCAGGGCCAGAGAGAGACCCCAGTTTTCTAGGCCTGGGAAATTTCATGTAAGCCAGTCTAGGCCAGAGTGTCGTCTGCAGAGGACTCCCTGCCATTTTGCCTGGAGCAGGATGGATTGCATTCATTTATTAATACATTCATTAACATTGAAGACACCTTTTCATTTACGAGAAAGAGAGGATACCCAAGAAGGGTGAGGTCTAGAAGAACAGGTCTTCTCAAGGTGACCCCAAGGATACACATGCAGGGTCCTCTCCATGGTGACTCAGCTCTTGGGAATTTGTAAACTCAACTTCTGGAAACTTGGAAATTTCCAAGTTCTGTGAAATCCTGTAGTTCTGTAGGGGAGGGAATGGCAACTCCTGCTTGATTCAAACTGGCCAATGAGAAGGGCACCTGTGGGGTGGAAGTTTTTGACTGTCAATAAAAAGGGAAAAACCAAGGCAGTTGGGGAGCACGGCCGTTCCAATTCTTCTATGTCATAAGCTCCTGGCTGGTGAATAAAGCCCTTCCTCTTATAAACGTGGTGATTGGGTGCTCTTTCTCTCCATTGGGCCTCGTCTTCCTGCAACATTTTTGGTTCCCTGACTGGGAAGTGAGATCACCCCTATAGAGAACATGCACCTGGTAGTTGCCGCCAATCCTCTGGAGACCCACGTGGGGGCCCCTGATCGACCTGGGCGACATGAACCACTGAGCGCGTCAGGGAGGCAGTTTAGCCTCCCTGTCTAGATGCCTCAACTGGGCTGAGAAAGGGCTTCATCAGTGGGTCTTCAAGGAGTCAAACACCAGGAGGAACTGGCATGCAGAAACAGGTACCTACACAGGGAGACGTCTAAGGCAAGGTATGATCCATCTAGGGATCCCACTATGGTTTTAATGGAAGAGGAACCTGATCAACTCCTTGGGCATTTGATCACCAGCAGGTCTGTTGAGAGGTGTGTGAGAGTGTGTGGATGTGGTGTGACTGTGAGAACTCCAAGGGTGGAGTTGGACCTCCCTACACAGGGCCTAGGGGAGTGTTGGTTTGCCTCCTATGGCTAAGTGGCAGCTTGAGTGAGAAATTGAGGCTGCCCAGGTTAAGAAGTGAGTTGGAATTGTGTGCATGTGAGTGCTTTGAGAATGACTGAGATGGGTAACAATAGGTGGGGTTTCACCCCCCACCATTCATGGGGTGAAAGGAATGTGTGAGTGTGCCCTTCTTCCCTGCTCCAATAGCCCCCTGGCTATTCTGAGAGAAACTGGAAGTTCCAGGTTTTCCGATTTCTGTCTTTGGTGGCAGCCACGTGGCCACGTGGGACTTTGGGGAAGATGAAAAGACATTAGAAAGAATGTTTCTTGTAGTTCCGTTGCTGGAATTTTTTCAGTGAGTGGTCTCAGGAATTTGAGAATTGAACCCACAGGCCACAGATCAGTGACAAAATGGCATTTTGTTGGACTGAGGGGCAGGCAGAGAGAGTGGAGAGTGCCAGGGCTATTGGCAGAGAGCCCGTGCCTTGGAAAGTGTTGTGGTTCAGGCAGTCCAGTGAGCTCTGGATGGCCCTTGAAAATCTGGGGAAGAGAGCGTAAATCTTGTGCCGGATGGGGCTGTATCCATATAAGCAACAGGTCTCCAAGGTGAACAGTCTCTGGAAGGGGGAGGAGGCCCAGATTGGAGGTTTCCTGCATAAGTCCTTTTTCTAGGGGTAAATAATTGGCCCTGAGAGATATTTTGGCTAGGACTTGGTAGATGGAAAAATACCTTTACAAACTGAAGGGGTGTTCTAGCAAATGAATGAATGCAGCGCCTCACCTTGGATAAGGTTATTAGGTTTTTGCTGCAGTTTTTGTCTGCAGAGGAGATTAGGGTGTGTGCTCCTTAGTCAGGGTGGAGCCATCCAAAAGTTTCGGGTTGCTTTGTCCATGACCTTGCTGGGGCTCAGAGGGTTTGTGCCTGGAAATGAGAGTCTAGTGTCTAAGCTCACCTGAGCCTGAAAAATGGGGGTTCCCTGTCCAGCCCTAAGTGGGAAAATCCTGTATCAATGTTACATCTCATAAATGTCTCTCATTTGTAAAATGTAATAATTTGGTTGTTTAAATTGTTGGAGAAACTGAGTCTTTGTCAAAGAATAAGATTCTTGCCTTTTAAACCTAGTTATCAGTTTGGCTGAGTGAATGGGTGACTTCATGGTAAACTGGGATCCTGT
>CAUYPK010124073.1:0-18676 GCA_963574355.1 Loris lydekkerianus | reverse complement strand
CACAGTAAGGTTATTGCTTTCAAATATGGGAATGGTTTTTCTTTCTCTACTCTTCAGTACCTTCTGACACAATGACCACATAATGTCGGGTGTACTCAGATCAAGCAGAATGACTTTGAAGTATTTTTTCTTTTTCTGTTGTCTATAAGATTTGGCATTTGGCATGATTTGTTTTTCTAAATTATCTTTTATTTTTATTTATAAATATTAGTTGTCTATTTTATGAGACTTTGGAAAAAACATAATTAGAAGAAGTTAACTGATGACTCCATACTGAACCTCAGAGTCAAAGCATTCTATAATAGACATACTCTTATTTGACAATGTGAATGTTACCTTTTTTGCATTATTATTATTATTATTGCTCAATATTTCATTGCAGCAATTGTCTTATTTCTTTTCTGAATGTATTTATCTTCGTTCATTCTTTATGAGGTTTTTGTTTATAGTCCTTAAACATTGTTATTATTATTAAATTTTAAGCCTTTTTGATTTTGTGGAGGCAAAAAGTGGAAACCAAATAAACACATGCATATGTAAAAAAAATTTTTTTTTATTGTTGGGGATTCATTGAGGGTGCAAGAAACAGGTTACACTGATTGCATAAAAAAATTTAAAAAAAAAGGGTAAAAGAAAACAAAATTTGGTTCAGATGTCAGTCTGATAACATCATGCAAACACCAAGAAGGTGTATAAAATTTTATTACTTACATAATGAATTTTCTGGGGAGGTCAGGTCAGGCACTCAACCAGGTCTAAAAACACAGAACCCCATTCTGATCATGAGAAAAACATCAGACAAATCCCAATCCAGTGACTTTCTATCAAATAAATGATCAATATTTATCAAAACTGTCAGGTTCATCAAAAGTAGGGAAGTCTGGCAAACTGTTAACTTAGAGGAGCTTAAATGTAATGTGGTCTTCTAGACAAGGGTGGAACAGAAAAAGACATTAGATAAAAACTAAAAGCATCACTAAAGAATGGACTCAAATTAATAATAATGTACCAGTTTTACATTATGATACTAATATAATATGTTAACATAAGAGGGAATTGGGTGCAAAATATATGGAAACTCTGTATTATCTTCACAATTTTCTGAAAATCCAAATTCTCCTAAAAATTAAAGTTTATAAAAAATTTATTTTAAGAAACCTGGACCAATCCTTCAATGAAAGAGGATATAATTTATACACAAAGATCATTCTTAGAAGGGAATTTGGCATATGAAAATGATAGTTTCATAAATAAGTAGGAAAATGATATAATTATCAAATATGTTGCTGGTGTTCTTTACACTTAAAAAACAAAAAATAGATCACTATTTTCAGTATTTACAAAAGCATTAAAAAGTAATATGGAAAGCAACATTTTAAATATTTAAAATTAATTACAGGGAGGAATAATGCTGTTAGTGGAGTAAGGAAGATTTTTCTTAAATAAGACGCACATGGAATAAAACACAGGGGAAATATTAGGTTAACTGGGTGAAAATTAATAAGAATCTAAAGCTAGTTTGATGAGGGTTTAAAAATAAGAACTATGAAACAAAGGGAAAAGGCAGTTTTTCACTAACATAAGCTATATGTAAATAAAACAAGTGACAAAGAACTATGAGCAAGAATACTAAAGAATTGTTTAGTAAATTGAAGTCCAACAATTTTATAGAAAAATAAATGGAAAGGAGATAAAAGCAATTTGGGGAAGAAGAAATAAAAACATTCACCTTTATGAATAATCAAGGAAAGAGAAACACTAATTACCCAGACATCAGATTGGCCAAGATAAGAAATTGCTAAAATCAACTGTAGAGAAGAACGATGGTAAAATAAAAATTATCAGTAATTTTGGTAAATTTGGAGTGGAAATTGGGATAACTAATTTCCAGGGCTACTTGCCAAAAATGCAATGTAGATCTGCACATATCAGATGGACAGAAACTCTTACACAGGTGTGCACAGAAGTCACAGTTAAGACTTTTGATTGCTGTATATTTGCAATATGGAACAGCTGTAAATGATCTCAGTGCATGGTAGTGGGTACTATGGTTTTGAATGCGTCCCCCTAAAAGCCTGTGTTAGAAAATTAATCACTGATACAACATTGTTGGGAGGTAGGGCCTAATGATTAGGACACAAGGGCTCTGCCCTCATCAATGAATTAATGCCAGTCATGGGAGTGTGGGAGTAGGTTTCTTATGGAAGAAGTGGGTTAACTATAAGAGAATAATTTTGGTCCCTTTTTGTTCTCTTTCTCTTCTTTGTACCGTCTGCCATAGGATTACGTAGCAAAAAGGTCCTCACAAGATGCCACCTCCTCAATCTTGAATATCCCAGCCTCCAAAACTATAAGCCAATACATTTCTGTTCATTCTATACCCAGTGCCTAGCGTTCTGTCATGCAGCAAAAACCAGACCATGACATCAAAGAAAGTGCAATTACTTCAAGGTATAGCCTTACTATGAAACGTTCTACATTTATTATAAATGACTAAAATATGTATAGCATTATGACATATGAAAAGTATTCAAAAAGTTCACAGAAAATGCATATGTGAAAAAACTGTGCATGAATTTCAAAACTTTTTTGCACCAAAATAAACTAATAATAATTTTTTCTTTAACTTTGTAGGTTTCATGTTTCAATTTGCATATTTTATTCTTTTGGAATTAATCCTTTTTTTTTTATTAAATCATAGTTGTGTACATTAATGCAGTCATGGGGTACAATGTGATGGTTTTATATATAATTTGAAATATTTTCATCAAACTGGTTAACATAGCCTTCACGACATTTTCTTAGTTACTGTGTTAAGACATTTATATTCTACATTTAGTAAATTTCACATGTACCCTTGTAAGATGCACCGTAGGTGTGGTACCACCAATTACCCTCCCTCCACCCATCCTCCCCCCTCCCCTCCCCCTCCCCTTTCCCCATGTTCTTGGGCTATAACTGGGTTATAGCTTTCATATGAAAGCTATAAGTTAGTTTCATAGTAGGGCTGAGTACATTGGATACTTTTTCTTCCATTCTTGAGATACTTTGCTAAGAAGAATATAATTTTTTATAACATATCTTAACAAGATCTAGTTTGAGGCACTAAAAAGGGTGAGACATCGGTTTGAAAAAAAGCCCCTATCAGAACAACATGAATTCTGCTAAAATTAAATCAAGAACAAACATCAGATTTATGGTGGAGCTCGAGTGGAAGAATGATGAAAGCATTTACGTATTATCAAAAATTTATGGGGACAATGCCCCAAGGAAATCAGCAGTTTACAAATGAGTAACTCATTTTAAGAAGGGATGAGATTATGCTGACGATGAGGACCACAGCAGCAGACCTTTCATATCAATTTGGGAGGAAAAAATTCATCTGCTAGATGCCCGCATTGAGTAAGACTGATGACTAACAGCTGATGATGAACAGCAGAAACTATGGCTAACATCACAGAAATCTCCACGGGGTCAGCTTATATAATTCTGACTAAAAACTTAAAGTTGAGCAAACTTTCCCTTTGATGGATCCCAAAACCATTGTACCCAGAGCAGCTGCAGACAAAAGAAGTTATTTCTATGGAAATTTTAAGTAAGTGGCATCAAGTTCCTGAAGCAGTTATGTAAAA
Source organism: Loris lydekkerianus (assembly GCA_963574355.1). Lineage (NCBI taxonomy): Eukaryota > Metazoa > Chordata > Mammalia > Primates > Lorisidae > Loris > Loris lydekkerianus. The sequence continues at coordinate 15,044 of CAUYPK010124073.1, read as the reverse complement.
AATTGCAACAGGAGATGAAACATGGCTTTAACAGCAGGATCCTGAAGACACAGCACAATTAAACAATGGCTACAAAGAGGCAAAAGTAGTCCAGCCAAAGCAAAAGCAGATTCGGCAAGAGCAAAGGTCATGGGAGCAGGGTTTTTTTGGATGCTTGAAGCATTTTGCTTGTTGACTGGATGGCCAAACAATGAAAACATCTGCTTATTAGAACATGTTTTGAAAAAGTTAGCCAGAACATTAGCAGAAAAATGCCCAGCAAAGCTTTACCAGAAAGTTCTCCACCCTGACAATGCTCCTGTTTGTTCCTCCCATCGAACCAGGGCAATTCTGTGAGAATTTGCATGGGAAGTCATGAGGCATCTGCCTAACAGCCCTGTTTGGCTCACTCTAATTTATTTTTTTGCAATCTTAAAAGTATCTGTAAAGGACATCCATCAGTTAATACTGTAAAAAAGACCACCCTGACATGGTTACATAACCAGGGATTTAAATGGCTGTTCTCATAGCTTACAAAAGTGTCTTGAACCTGATGAAGCTTATGTCGAGAAATAAAGTTTCCATTTTTTAATTTTTGTCTTTCAATTCCATTCTCCATAAACTTTTTGAAGTCCCCGTGTACCTTGGATACATATTGTTAAGGGAAATATATAAATTGAAGAAACCCATGTATGAACATGAATGAATTTTATCTAGTCCCCAAAACAAATCCTAAAATTGTTAATTTGGCAATGTTTTTATTAATTGTGTTTGAATAACAATAGTAAGGTAAAAAACTAGTTTATAAAATAATTTTTCATAACATAATAATCTTTCACTGACTAAAATTAGTAAAATTTTACTTTTTTTTTGACAACTGCAAAAGTACACAGTAGTTTGGCAAAATATTAAAATAATGAAAATATTTAGAATTAAACTTTTATTCAATATCTACTTCAGACATACTAGCTCTATATTCCTGAAGTTATATAAATTATTATCTTCAGAAAAACTATTTTCATGCATTTTAGCTGAAGGCAGTGACTATTTTTTTTGTATCTCTTACTCTGTGAAGAGTTTCTGGTGGAGAGTAACCATTTCAAAGTTGCCGTATTAATGAATAGTGCGCATTGGTTTCTAGGATACAAAATGCCCAACAGCTAGCTTCCAGGCCCTGGTAGCTATAATGCAATTTTCTTGGTCATTTTAACGTTTTCCCCATGTTCTGGATTATTTAATATTTTACCCAATCTAATCAATTTTTAAAAATATTCCATTTGCTTTTAAATATCAAATTTCAAAACATTTTGTTACACTAGCCACCCTTGATTTCTGTAATTATTCATTTTTTGAATATTAGATTAATATTATTTATAATTTTAACTAAATATATAATATAATGAAATACCAGTGGTCCTCAACTTGGGGTACTTTTGCCTCCCAGGGATATTTGGCAATGTCCTGAGATATTTTTGGTTGTCATACCTGGAGGGTAGTTGCTACTGGCATCTGGTAAGGAGAAGGAATTCTGCAATGCAAAGGGTGGGCTGCTCGCCACAGAGGCTTGTTCTGGCTGAAATGTCAGCAGTGCTACTGTGAGAAAGTGACTTATTCTGAAATGAGAGGGAAAATGAACCACCCAGATGCCAGCCAGTATGCTAGTTCTCCAACGTGAGAACTCAGAGAACACAGAGGAATCAGAATCCCCTGGAATCAGAAATTTCAATGCGTATCCAAGGCTTGTAGGTTTCGTTTGCTTGATTTGATTTAGTTCTTTTCCTCAGCAAGGATTGGTAGGTGTTCCCCAATCCTCTTTCTTATACTCAAAGGGGCCGGAAGCAGATCCTGACTGATGGCAGATTAGAAAGAAGAATTTTTTGCTCAGAGTAAAAAGACTGGGGACAAATCTGAAGAAGTTGATTCGAAAGAAAGTTAAAACCTGACTCAGTTGGCTCTGTGACTTACATTATGGAGCTAAGAAGGGAAACGCCAGAGCATAGGTAGTGATGTCTGGAAACAGTTGTCTGTTAGAGACCTGGGTTTATAGGAAAACATAATGAAGCCAGATCCTGTCTCCATAGAGTATATGAGAAATATTTATGTATTTTTCACTCATCTATGTAAACATTAGTGAAAACTATTAAATAAGCATGCAAAGGCAGTGAATATAGCTTTCGTAAATAGCACCAAATGAATGGAGAAGAGAAATTTTAAAAATTTGCAGGGATCATTTATATTATACTATAACCAATGGCAAGAGTTTAAGTGTATTAAAGACCACAATAATAAATTACATTGGGCTGACTTTGCATGTTTTCCATAGCCTATGCAAATAATAACGGAAATTATGCTAATCTAATGTGTTGTGACAATCTTAACTTAATCTTAACCATGAGGCAAGAAGAAAATGCTGAAAACTTATTTATCACTAACCGTGCTAACACAATATGAACTAAATTAATTTTCCTACCTTGAACAAATTGGTGAGATTAACAGCAAATACATCTAACTCTAGGAAGAAGGTTAAAATGCTATTTATGACTACCTTTGAAATAAATAATCCACATCCAAATTGTAAGAGTAAATTCATATAAATCCCCTAGAATCATGTCTGCCACACAATGAGCCCTCAATACACGTGTGCTACTTTTTAAAAGCTACATTTTGAAAGCTTGGTCCCAATACAGCTTTAAATCTAACAAGTATCTTATAACTAACAAATTGAAGAAAGCGTTAAGTGTTCCTAGTTTAGAAGTCTTTATGCTGCTGATTCTGAATATCCAGGGAAAAAATATCTGGGGGGAAAACATCCAATTATAAGAAGACTATAGTCTTCCAAGATAGCAATACCAGTTACAGCAGTGAACTATTATCATTCTCTGTGCCCCAAAGTAACCACTTTTCAGAGTCAGAAAAAGAACAAGTAATCCGAATAGGAATAGAAATATGAGTAATAAAAATCATTGGCATATGCATCTCATTGCAAGAACAGATGGGATGACAGTTTTTAGACATGTTGAAACAAGCAAAGGGAGGCACTTACTGAGCATAGCAAATTAATTGAACTCTGTATGGAATCCCATGTAAAGAGAAGCTTGGTTGAAAGCATTTGTTCTGCTGATGATAACATTAGTAATATAAGATAAGCGTGAGACCTATAAAAATAAAACTGTGGCTCCTTATTAAAGGAGAAAACGCATATTGACGATAACACATATCACTTGGCAGCAATAAATTCTGTAAGCACAGTTGATGTTACAGGCAAATAACATATATAAAATAATGTAGCATACACAATAGCATAATTCAAATACAAGTCACATGGTGTTACAATTTTATTAGAAATTGTCTGTTAAATCTGCAAACCCACAGGGGTATTTTGAACTATCATTTATCCATGAACTACCAATTTTGTTACATTGTGGTCAGAAGATATTGTCTAAAATTATTTTTTTTTTGTAATTTGTTCAGACTCTTTTTGTGGCCTGGGTCAATTAATTTGTACAATGAAAGGAGACATGGCGCATAGTTACAGACACAGTAGCCAGTTAAGATAGCAAGGATCACATTATAATCTTTATTCTAATAATTATGAAAACTAAAGTGAGAGTCTCTCATAACAAAATTAAAACTTTGAGTTATTGTAAAACATTAATGAGTCAGAATTAATGGGTAAAATCTACTTACTACTCAAAAGTACTAGTTGGATCAAGGGATTGAAGGATGAACAGACATGTGATAAACAAGTGAAGCCACAAGTAGAAGCGAGGTGGTAGCTGTAGGAATATTTGCTACAATTCTTCCAACTTTGCTGTGTGTTTGTGTTTGGGAATTTTCATAATAAAATGCTGGGGGAAAAGTCTCAGTATTGATGTAGTCAAAACTTCTAACAAGCCATAAAAGAAAAAGAATTCCTATAAAATGTAAATGATTCTAGAGAATAGAAAATGTGGGCATGACACTCTACTCACATAAAATTTCTAGACAATAAATTTAACCTTGACAGTAAAATTGGATGAGAGCAACAAAAAGAAGAAAAATTATAGGTTAATTTTATATACAGAGATTTATACAAAACATAAGAAAATAGCTCTATGACCTTGGGAATAGGGAAGTGTTTTTAAAACAAGTTGCATAGAATATATCCACAAAGGAGAAAAAAGGCAAAAACTCAGGGGCTAAAAGAAAAGATGCATGTATTTTACCATATTGAAATACAAAATGTTTTAAAAAGAAAATATACTATCCACCATTAAAAAAATACAAAACAAGCTGCCAACCAGAGAAAAGATTATTATCTAAAGAAAACAAACAAACAAACATGAAGCAATAAAAATAAATAGTAGAAAATTAAGGAAATATATATACGGACAATTCGAAAAAGGTCAAACTCTAAAAGCTAATAAATACGCAAAAAATGTACAACCTCATGACTAATCAGGGAAATGTTAAGTAAAGAATTATCAAGATAAAATTTCTATAAGAAAGCCAATAAATATATTTGTAATAGTAACCATTAGAGGAGGAGGCTGTGGTTAAATGGACACTTTTATTTATTGGTGTCAGGCATATAAATGGGTACAAATATTAATACTACAAAAAACAATGGCTCAATACCTAATGTTAATATTGGAGATGTCCCTGCTGCAGAAATGAGCAACTGAACAGCATTGATCTTCCCTAGAGAGACTCTCTTACGTGTACACAAGGAGTCATGCACAAAGGTGTTACAAGGAAAATATAGAAAAAAGTCAATTACCAATTACTGGGGAATAGATAAACATGGTCTTTTAAAATAAAATCTGATAGTGAAATTAAAATGAACTAGATCTACATATATCAATAGGGTTAATAAAAATAAATTGTAAGAATATGCACATAGAGTAAATATGTTATGCAAAATGTTTAAAGCATGTTAAAAACAGCACTATAAATTGTGCATAAATACAAACATAAAAAAAGTAAGAAAATATGGTTGGTTGGGAATAATACAAACAAAATTTTGGCTAGTGGGGCGGTGCCTGAGGCTCCAAGGAGTAGGATGCTGGCTTTATATGCCAGAGGTGGCGGGTTCAAACCCAGCCTTGGCCAAAAACTGCAAAAAAAAAAAAAAAAAAAAAAAAAAATTGGGGCTGGTGATTGTCTCTAGGAGAAGAGGTGGTATGAATTAAGGGTGGAATGAATTAAGGGGCTTGAATTGTCATGTAGACTATTTATTCCTTTGGGAAAACATATTAAACAAATGGTGTAAATTATTATTATTTTTTTAAAATCTGCATGGTTGGTAGACGGGGATAGTAGATGTGTTGGTGTTGGTTTTGACATTTTTCTATATGTTTAAAGTACTTCATAATTAAACATTTTAAAGACATAAAAAGTAGTGATATTTGTATAATATATTCTGATGACGATAATGGTCATTCTTTAGACATAATCTTTAAAATCAAGCCAGTCTATACGCTGCCTCACTCTATAGAACCTTACGCCCCTCCAGTCCACCTCTACCACAGGGCATTGCAAGAGTTGCTCTTTTTAAATGATGTTTTCTCTTTATTCTATGGGCTTTCATTATAGAAAATCATAAGCAGCATCTCAGGAACTTAATTGTTATAGTAATTTCATTACGGTTCCATTAATGAAACCTGTCACCTTTCATTAAGGTTTCTAAATCCTATATCACCACAGCAGAAAGGTACATGACTATATGGAATGTGTGTTGAATGTTCTGTATTATGTTTAGCTTCAACTGATTATCTCCTATTTATTTTCCCTACTCTCTTTCTTCCTCTATTTTTAAATTCTTGTTTGATTCTAATATCTACAGTATGATTAAAATCTTTCCTGGAAGAAAAGGAAGTCCAGGTTAAACATTAAAAATATACAGATTTTAAAAATTGTCATTCCTTTTCTAAAAGAAGTGAGAAATATCTTCTTCCATTCTATGGTTGCCTTCTCATGTTGTTTCCTTTGCTATCAAGAAGTTTTCTGCTTATATATAGTACTTTAAAAAAAAAATTTTTTTTTGCTTTTATTGCCTGTGATTGTGGCGTCATATCCCCCCCCCCAAAAAAAAAAAAAACATTTTTTTTCTTTGTCAAGGCCAATATTGAGGACCTTGTTCCTGGTTTTCTTTTAGGAGTTTTAAAGTTTCAGAGATTACATTTCAGGCTTTAATCCATTTTTAGTTAATTTTTGCACACAGTATAAGACAGCATTCAATTTCATTTTTTGTAAGTGGATATCCAATTTCCCTGACACCATTTATTGAAAAACTTTTCTTTCTTTATGTTATATTCTTGGAACCCTGTTAAAGATTAGCGGACTATGTATGTGAGGGGTTTTCCATTTCATAACATTGGTCTATGTGTCTGCTTTTATGCCAGTATCCTGTTGTTTCAATTACTACAGCTTTGTATTCAAATGTGAAGTCAGGGAGTGTGATGCCTTCAGCTTTCGTCTTTTGCAAGCTTATGATTTTTAAGATAGTATATTAGGGGGGTGAGCAAGATGGTGGACTAGAGGTATCAGAACTCCACTCTTGAGAGAGGCTGAGGCACTCCCACCCCCCACACTCCCACCTCCCCATGGGAACTGGAGTCGGAGGGCACTATGAGAATTGCATGGGTGGTGATGGATGTTTTAAGTAACTTGATTATGGTAATCATTACACAATGCATATGTATTTTAAACCATCACATTGTACATTCCGAATGCATACAATTTTCATTTGCTAATTAAACATTAAAAACTCAATAAAATATCAAGGGGTAAGATCGAAAATTTTGGAGGTTAAAAACAACATTTAGTGAGATAAAGAAAATATTGGGGAGCAGTTTTCCATTCTATTATATAGTTGGGAGCAGAATTCCTAATTTTGAAAAGTTTGAAAGAAAGGTTAGACTCCTGCTGATTCCTGTACTTTTTTTTCTTTCTTTTAAAATTTATTTGAGATGAACGTGAGGTTAAAAACAATTAGGTTATACTGTTTGTGTTTGTTAAGTACAGTTCAAGTTGTAATGCAGCCTTTCACCCAGGGGGTGTATTGTATACCCTTACATTATGCCCATAGTGAGAGCTTATCAACCCCCCTTACTCCTCCCCTGCCCCTTCCCTCTTTTTCCCTCCCTTCCACTTGAATTTATTTGTGTTTTTCTCTGATGTAGGGGTGTAGTTGTTTATCTATCAGTTTCATATTAGTATTGTGTACATTGTATACTAGAATGTTCTTCAAATCCATCCAGGTGAATAAAAAAGATGTAAAGTCTCCATCTTTTTTAATGGTTGAATAGTATTCCATGGTATACATATACCATAGTTTATTAATCCATTCATGAGTTGATGGGCACTTGGGTTGATTCCAAGTGTTCGGAATTCTGAATTGAATTGTGATAAACATTCTAGAGGAAATACCCTTATGGTAAAATGATTTTATTTTCTTCTGGGTAGATAGAAGAATCAAATGGAAGGTTTACTTTTACCTCTAGAGAATTCTCCATACTTGTTTTCATTGAGGATGTAGTAGTTTGCAATCCCACCAACAGTGTAAACGTGTCCCCTTCTGTCCACATCCATGCCTGCACCTGTAGCTTTGGTACTTTGTGATGTGAGCTATTCTCACTGGGCTTAGGTGATATCTCAGGTGCTTTTGATTTGTATTTCTCTTCTGTTTAGGGACAATGAGCATTTTTCTTTTATGTGTTTGTTGGCCACTCACCTGTCTTCTTCAGAGAAAGTTCTGTTCAAGTTTCTTGCCCACATATAAATGGAGTTTTTTGCTCATTTCTTGTTTGGATTCTGTGCAGATTCCAGTTATCAGTCCTTTTTCAGGTTCATAGTGTGCAAATATCTTCTCACATTCTGAAGGCTGTTTGCTTTTGTGGTTTGTACCCTTAGCTGTGCAGAAACTTTTTAGTCTGATCATGTCCATTCATTTATTTTTAGTGTTGTTGCAATTTCCAAGAAGGTCTTCTTCATAAAATATTTTACCAGGCCAATGTTGTTAAGAGTTTTTCCCACACTTTATTCTAGGGTTTTTTTTTTTTTTTTTTTTTTTTTAATCATTTCATGTCTTAAATTCGAATCCTGTATCCAGTGAGAGTCGATTTTTGTAACTAGTGAGAGATCAGGGTCCAGTTGCAGTCTTCTGCATGTGGCTAATCAATTTTCTCAGGACCATTTATTAAATAGAAATTCTTTTCCGCAGTGTATGCTTTTGTTTGGTTTATTGAAGATCAGATGTTGATATGTGACTGGGTTCATCTCTAGGTTTTCCATTCTGTTTGATAGATTGATATCTCTATTTTTGTGCCAGTACCATGCTGTTTTGATCAATGTAGACTTGTAGAATAACCTGAAGTCTGGTAACATCATACCCCCAGATTTGTTTTTAATTCTTAGAATTGCATTAGCTATTTGGGATTTTTCTAGTTCCATATGAAACAGAAAAGTGTTTCTTCAAGTTCTTCAAAGTGTGATGTTGGTACTTTCATGGAGATTGCATTAAATCTGTAAAGTGCTTTGGATAGTACAAACATTTTAACAATGTTGATTCTTCTCAGCCATAAGCATGGTATGTTCTTCCATTTGTTTGTCTTCTGCTATTTCTTTTCTCAGGGTTTCGTAATTCTCTCTGTAAAGATCCTTTACGTCCTTTGTTAGATATATTTCCAGGTATTTAGTTTTCTTTGAAGCTACTGTGAAGGGTGTTGTGTCTTTGATTTGATTTTCAGCATGACTGTTATTGGCATATATAAAGGCTGCTGATTTGTATTCTAAGATGTTACTGTATTCCTCCATCACTTCCAGGAGCCTTGTGGTGGAGTTCCTGAGGTTTTCTAAGTACAAGATCAGATAATCATCGAAGAGTGAGAGTTTGACATCCTCTGTTCCCTTTTCTAAGCTTTCTTTTCTTTTTATTATTCTGGGAAATGATTTTTCCCCAGAATATTTCTTTAACTAAAAAATCAGGTTAATAAGTCACCTTATTATTGAACCCCAACATAATACATATATAATCTACTATTTCAAGACAAAAAGGAAAACAGATCTGCCATACAATCACTAAGCACGTATCTCAAAGACAAATGAAACTATGCCATTTTAACTAGCATCTAAGATAGTGATGCTATCTTGCAGCCTCTTTAAAAAAAAAAAAAAAATCAAAAGGATTCAAAAAGGAGTTGGATCCTTAATCATTCTATGGCAATAAAAGCAGGGATTTATGTAGGCAAATACATATCATTTTAAAATACAATAATAAGATAGCAGGTAATTTTTAAAAATGATTCCTAAACCTAGCACATGCATTATATCTTGTAATCTTAATGAGGTAGCATCCCAATGCCATTATCATGGCATTTTACAGACATGGAAACTGGAACATTTAGAGTTAAATAATGCCAAAGTAATGCAATTAGAAAATGACAATAGCCAGCCTCTGAGCACTTATTTTTGACTTTCTTAATCTTTTACTAGATAACAGCATTCTGGCAAGTAAACTAAATATCATGTAATTTTAGATAATATTGTACAAAATATTTCCTACTCTACCCTTTTAAGATTTTCTCTTCACCTTATCCTCCCACCCCTGGGCTTTTACAGCTTCACTCAAACATGAAAACAAATTGTTCCCGTATTCTTTAGAAATCAACTGATCAATGAGCTTTTTATAAAGACAGATCTTTATGCACTTGTATTTATCTATAAAGTAAAAATGAGGGGTAAATGGTTCTTGTCTAGAAGGCCATGGTCAGTTTTTTTGATTTGATTTTTCCTTAGAGTGACTGGAATATGTGTTACAGTGGTGCATTTGCATGAATAACTAGAGCCCGTCTGAGAGTATTGCTTTTACATAATGCTTTGCACCGTGAGTGGCATCAACCCATGATTTATTCTAACCTCTGAATGAGTATGAATGCTGATTTTCCAACATTCCTGAGCATTCTTATACATATTCATTGGAATTTGGAATAACTGTGATCCAACACTATTAAATTATTTTTTTTTTTATCCAATCAATAGAAGAATTAGGAATGTCAATAATTTGTGGAAACTCTAATTCACAAGTTGACTTTTTCATGCAGATGTGTTAGAAGTAATTCTGGCAGACTAGTTTGATAATTTAGATATCATTGCTTTGTCTCTTACAAGGCACAAAATCAGACTAATAAAAATGAAAAATATAAAAATTCTTAGAGTACATGCAATTATGGTATGATACATCTTTCAGTTGCACACACTGACATTCTGAGTGTTTTAAAAAGGTACTCCACCAGCCATTCAGATAATAGGAATGAAGAACAGATGGATTGTGAAGAATAAAAATAGGGACAGAAAAACGAGGCTCCCTGTCATGGCTGCGTGTGCAGAGTGATGCATTTCCAAAGTTCAGGCCTTGCTGGAAAGTTGCCATTCTGTGCCTTTAAAGCCCATCTGGCAGCAGCACTACCCCTTGGACATCTTTGTCCTATGTCTTATTTTTTTTTTTAAGTCATAATTACAATATTTAGTGTGAAAGCTTAGCATAGACAAGGAATAAATATTTACAGCTACTCCCACAAAACTCTTGTCATTTCAATAATGCAAAACATCACTGATACTGAAGGGATGCTAAAGATACACCTGGTCAGTGCATGTGGCCAGAAACAGCCCTCTTGAAAACCCCCTCTGGGTAGCTGGGCATGGGGGTAATGTCTGTGGTCTCAGCTACTTGAGAGGCTGATGCAGGAGCATCACTTGAGCCCAGGAGTTCAAGGGTTGTAGAGTGCTATGATTGCACCTGTGAAAAGCCATTAGACTCCAGTCTGGGCAATTTAGTGTGACACGGCTTCAAAATAAAAATTCTGTTAGAGAGATTTTTTAAAGGATACAAAATCACAGGTAGATAGGAGGAATAAGTTTTAGTGTTCTATAGCCCTGTAGGATGACTATAGTTTACAGTCATATATACTTTCAAATAGCTAGAGTGGATATTGACTGTTCCCAACACAAAGAAATGATAACTATGTGAGGTGGTAGATATGCGAATGGCGCTGATCTGATCACTGTACATCATACGTACTGAAACATCACTATGCAACATTAATATGTACAATTATTATATACCAATTATAAATAAAATAAAATAAATCCTGAGCTATTAAGAGTATCCACCTCAGTGAAAAGCAAAGGCAAAGGGTTCTCATTTGTGATTATCAATTAGTAAGTAAAGCTGATAGTTCAGGAAAATTTCTGCAAACCTTTAAGCTTTCTACAATCACCTTTACATTGTCAATTGACATTGACAAAGTAAGGGGGTGAAATAAATGTTTTAAGCCTTAGTGTTAAAGAGAATATTTTAAAGATAGGAACAGGCACACTGTTGTTCCAGGAATAACTGGAAGTAACATTTCAGGCACTCTCAAACAGGTCTGATTTTCATTTCTTGCTCTTGTCCTGATACTCAGTAATATCTTTTAAAGTTTATTATTTTCACAGAATTATAGTTTTGCATGCAGTTGTAAGAAATAATACAGAGAGCTCTGTACTTTCGCCCAGTTTCCTCCAATGGTAACATCTTGCAAAACTATAGAAAAATTTTACAAGCAGTATATAAACATTGAAGATACAGACTAGTTCTACCACAAGAACTGTCTATGATACTGCCTTTTTTAGCCACACCTACTTACACTCAGCCACACTGAGAAGAAAGTGGGGATAGAACGTAGTAAGTAGGTGTGGCTAAAAAGGGCAGTATCAGAGATAGTTCTTGTGGTAGAACTAGTCTGTATCTTCAGTGTTTAAATACTGCTTGTAATATTTTTCTTACAACCACTGATCTGTATTCATTTCAATAATCTCTTACATTAGAAATGTTCTATTAATGGAATTATGTGGTATATAAGTTTGTGAGACTGGATTTTTAAAATTCAATCTTATCATAATTCTCTGGAAAGTCATCTTACTTTTAATGTACATCAATAGTTTGTCCTTTTTTAATGCTGAGTATTGTTCCATAGTATAGATGTACCACAGTTTGCTTCATCATTATGAGCATGTTGAAGGACATCTAGGTTGTTCCTAATTTTTGATTTAAGCTGTTGTAAATATTTGTATGTAAGTTCTTATGTAACCATGATTTCCACTTCTCTGGAATAATTTCCCAGGAATGCAATTGCTTGGTCACATGGTAGTTTCACATTTAGTTTTCTGTAAAGAAACTGCCGATCTGTTTTTCAAATTGACTGTACCTTTTATATTACTCCAAGAACTATGTGAATGATTGAGTTTTTCCACATCCTTTCCAGCACTTGGTATTGTTATTACTCCTTATTTTAGTCAGTCTGACCGGGGTCCAGTAATAGCTCATGGTGGTTTTTATTCACATCTTTCTAGTGGATCATGGTGTTAGTGTTGAAAGGACTTTTCATGTGTTTATTTGACATGTGTATTTCCTCCTCTGTGAATTGTCACTTCATATATTTTGCTCATTTTCTAGATTATGTGCTTGTTGTTTCTTTACTGAGTGTTGAGTTCTTTATATTTTCTACATATTAGTCATCATAGAATATGTGGTTTTCGCATATTTTCTCCCCTTCTATAGTTTGTCTTCATCTCCTTGATGGGGGTCTTTTACTGAGAAAAAGTTTTTAAATTAGATGAACTTCTTTATAACCATCACAGTTCTGGCTTTGAGAAAAACAGGGAAGCCAACACGAATAACCCCAGTCTTCAGAAATATATTAACTAGTTAAGTGGCTTTAACCTAACCCCAGTCTTCAGAAATATATTAACTAGTTAAGTGGCTTTAACCTAAAGCATAAATTATTTAGTACGTGAAAATTGCACATGTAATCCTGGTCAAAGGTGCAAGAGTGAAAGAATTTCAAATTCTTGCTTTGACAATAGCTTTGGCCCTTTTTAAAATCTAGAGAGGGCCTGTGGGTCAATTCGATTTGAAATAGGGAGAGTGTCACTGAGAAACCTACCAGGTTCCTAGAGGACAGGACTGATCGTTTCTAGAGGGCCCCCATCTCTGACCCAAAGCAATTATTTTCACAACTGACATGGAGAACAGAAAAACAAAGACAAAACAAAGAGGTACAAGGAAACTTTTGGAGGTTCTGCATGTATTTACCATTGGAATTGTGGTGATAGTAATGCAGTGCATAGGGACACTCAGCACTAAGTATTGCAGGTTTTCTGTATCAATTATACCTCCATAAATATGGAAAAACTGAATAAATAAAATGGTTTAGAACATAAATATTAGTTATCTAAAATAATACTGGAGTTTCAGACATAATAATGGAATTTTCTTAAGCATTTTGGTACATGCTAGACTTCGTCTGGCTTCATACTTTGTCTTGCATAAGCATCATATTTTAAACTGGAAATGTAGGTCTAACCACTCTCCTCAGCTTCCCATTTGGAATATTAAAATGCCCGTTAGCCATCTGCACACATGGGCCCAAGATCTCCCAAGGCAGTTCAACCGGGCGCCCAAGTCCAAGAAAACCCAAACAGCCCATAGGTAAGGCTTTTCCTGCTTGCAGTCTTGCTGTTGCTATGAGTACAGCTGCAGGCAGCCTCTGACCGAACAAACGCACCTACCACTTGCCAGTTTTCCACCGCTTCTGTCCTCCTCATGAGGTCCAGAAGTCTCTCACCAGCTTCCTGTGTCACCAAATGGAGGCCTCTGGGCAAAACCCACCCACCAGAGATGCCTGGAGTCTTTTTTTGCCACTCTCACTGCACCCAGCTGCACAGAAGCTGTTAACTTCGGGCATTGTCTGGGGCCTCAGTCTGAGCCGCTGAGCCAGAAAGCAGCTAATACCGTTCAGCTGTGGGCTGCCCCTGCATGTTGCAGTAAAGAGATAAGCTGGGAGAACTTGGGAGAGCAATCTAGTGACTGAGCTGCCCAAAGGCGAGCACTCAGGCGCTGGGCAAGTGCAGAGATCCAAGTGTGGCAGATTAACAGCCATGACCCTCAGGGGCATAGTGGGAGTCTGGACTTGGAGTACTGGATAAGCAGACAGCCACACCAGGAAAGATCCCAAGGCTAAGTGCTTTCTTTGGCCAAGGTTCATAGTTTGGAGTGTCTTTTAAGTGGGCCAAGGAGACTTTTGGGCTCCCAAGCCTGTGGGTGGGGTCTGAGAGATCAGCAGATGCCTCCAGTCTCCATCTCATACAGCCGTATCAACATTGTGATTAACATCTTGTTTCTCAGAAGATCACCTGTTGCCCAGACAATATTCAGCAAGATATATATATACGGTTTGGTTCTTTGATTTGGGGGTTTGGGTTTACTTTTTTTTTGTTTGTTTGCTTGTTTTCCCTTAATTTCAACATTTTTCCTTGGCATTTTTCTTGTTCCCCCCTTTTTTCTTCATTATTCTAGCTTAAATACAATCTTCTATTTTTGCCTTCTTTAACAATTAGAAGTTCATTTTTGCCAGTGTTTCTGCCCCTATTATTTGTTTTTTCCCCCTCAAGATCCCATAAGGGTTCTTGCTTGATTGTTTTGCTTTGATTGATAGTATTTTGGGCTTTCCTCTCTACCTGGTGGAGGTGGGGTACTGTGTCTGATCCAGCTGGCAAAGAGCTGTTGACATCAAGGGAATTATCCAACCCAGCATGCCCAGAGGTTGGGGGTCTTCAAGGTTGGGTCATAGTACTCTACTATACATCTATATTACTCCTGTTTCTTTCTTTCAGTGTCTTTCTTCTTTTTGTAATATTTCCTTTTACTTACCCCCTCTTTTTTCTCTTTTTTCTTTCTTTTTTGAATCTTTTTTCCCTTCCTGTTCTTCTAGTTTCTCATCCTTCTGGTCCTGTACCAAAAGAACTTATTAAAACTTTAAAGAGCAAGAATAAGTGAAAGAAGAATTAGGGTAAGAAAACAGATAAAAGAAAGCACTCATGAAGAAGAATTGACAGAAAAATCTTGGTAACATGAAGTATCAGTCCAGAGTAATCCATTCTAGGGATCATGAGGTACCTACAGCAGAGGATTCCTCCTGTAAAGAAATATTAGAAATGACAGAAGGGTAATTTAAGATACAGATGATGAAAACAATGGAGGAAAT
>CAUYPK010124068.1:0-10275 GCA_963574355.1 Loris lydekkerianus | reverse complement strand
ACAGGTTAACTGAAAGTATTTATAATTAAAAGAAGGACAAGTAATCATGAAATACTCCTAGTTTTCAAAACATGAGAGAATCTCTTGGGAAAAATAGAATATGTTTTTGTAGTTGCAAGGAGTTCTGAGAGCATGGAAGTATGACCTTTTATTTTTCCTTGTACTTATACTTATCCTTATATTATATTATATATCCTTATATTATACTTATCCTTATATTATACTTATCCTTATCCTTATATTATACTGGAAACTTCATTTCCCTTGCCAAAATTAGAGATCTAAAATAAACGTCATTTGCCTGTTTCTCCTGAAGAATCTACATATCAGGCTTAGGACTATTACTATATGGTGTCACATGCTGGTGGTCAGAAAGTGATCTACTTTTTCTCCTAGTTTTTCTTGATCTGTGTGGGTAAAACAGTTTAACAGTTTAAATAGTTTGATATCCAGTAGGCACTCAAGTACTCTGGTTATCAACTGTAGTCATAAAGTTTGTGTGTAATTACAGATGAACTTTATGGACATACTATATAAGCACATTTAATTCTTCCTTTCTCAAAGGAATGATTGATTAAGTAAATAAATAAATGTTTTTCATTGTGAATATTTGATTTTTTAAACATGTAACATCTTATTAAGAATTATATGAAAATCACCTTTGCATATCTGAAATCATATAGGTTACTCAGTATCCACCAAGGGAAAAGTCAAGAGTTCTATTTGTATATTCATAGAAGGAATAGTCACAAAGGGATGTATGATAAAAACAAACACACGGTATGGTGGGGTAGTGTGTAGAGGCCACATATTTTGTTTTTACTAAACTATATGAGCATATTTTGGCTTTTGTGATGAAGTAGCTTGCCCTGGACTAAGCTTTCTGCAGGAAAAATCATAAACTCTGGACAAAACCCAGCTGCTACAAGTTCCAGACTCTATAGTGTATCACAGTATGCAATATATAATTGGAAAATTACTAAACAAAGTCAACTGGAAAATGTGACCTATAGTCAAAGAAAAGTTAGACAATAGAAACAGACCTACAGAGGACTCAGCTGTTGGAATTAGCTAAATTTTAAATAACTATGTAAATATATTAAGCTGCAGGAAAAGATAGGTGTAATGACTGAAGAAACAAATTTCAGGAGAAATAAGGAAACTGTTTTAAACAACCACTTGGAAATCTTAGTATTGAAAAAGACAGTATCTGAAATATAAAAAAATTCATTGGATGTGATATCAAACAGCAGATTTGAATACAAAGGAAAAAAAAATGGTGGATTTGAAGTCATAGAAATCATTCATACTAAAGCACAGAGAGGGGAAAAAAGATTGAAAATCAAGTACACCGTGTCAGCAACCTGTGGAAAAGTAAGAGGTTGACTACATCCTGACAGTGGAGTCTAACAGGCAATGGAGGGGGCGAATGGAGCATAAAAGATGTTTATATTTATTTCTGCATTGGTTCAAAGAAACTTAAGATAGTCCCCTCCAAGAGGATAAATACACAAAGAAAACTACACAAAGGCACATTATACTAAAACTGCTAAAAAACAAAAATGAAAAACAATTTGAAGCAGCCAGAGGAAAAGACATATCATCAATGAGAAAGCAATGACGAGATGTTATCTAACCCTGGAGAAAACAATGGGACATCTTTAAAGGGCAAAATTAACAATATCTGTCAATCTAGAATTTATGTCCAGTAAAAAAAAACATAGTAAAAGCAAAATACAGTTTCAGATAGGCAAAAGCTGACATAATTTTGTTACCATCAGGTCCATACTGACTAAAATACTAAAGGAATTTCTTCCTTCTGAGGGAAATGATACCAGAAAGAAATTTGAATCTAAAACAAAGGAAAAGAAGAATTAAAAGTAATAAATATGTTGATAATATGAGTCTATTTTTCTTTTCTTGAGTTCTTTAAAAATCAATTGTTTAAACAAAGATATTAATCTTTTTGATGTCTATAATATACATAGAAATAAAGTATATAGCACAAAAGATAAAACGAATAATGTAAATAGAATCATAGTATTGCATAATTCGTATGCATGAAGTGATATTAATTCCATCATTACTATATACAGGAGAACATCTGTAAGTTGACCATCCAAGGGACTGTAACAAACTGGTTACCCTATGGAGGTGGTCAACATAAGGAACCAGGCCTACTGTACTGATGCATGACATGTGGTGCATGTCTGGTCTGTGAAAATTAGGTCAGTTTAAAGAGGTGGTCAGTATAGGGAGGTGGTCAATTATTGAGGTTCTACTGTAATATAATGAATAATATGATACTTAGACATTAATAAGTTAAAGGTACATATTGTAATTCTTCGGACTATCATCTCCTGTAAAAATATTCAGCTAAAATGCCAGAGGAGGAGATAGTTAATGGAAAATATGATTCAATGATTAAAATATAAAATAATTCTCAACCCAAAGGACGACAAGAAAGAAGGGACCAAAAACCACAAGAACAGAGGGGGAAATGCAACACAAATAGCCTAAGGGTGTGTTCTAGTCTCAGAAGGCTATAGTTGTCTAAGCAGAGAGAATACAGGAAAATTTCACCTTATTTTAGTTTAATATTTTAGTTTAATTTTTACAAAATGAAGGGATAGTCAAAATTTTAGGTGAAAACTCCAATACAAGAAAACCTTTGCCATTACATTGTAATTGAGGCCCTTAGTTTATCTCTATCATTAAAACTCTTCTCCTAGGGGAAGGGAGGGGGGAGGTTTTGGTGAAGGGAGGGTAATGGGTGGGGCCACATCTATTGTGCATCTTAGAATGGGTACAGGCGATTACACTAATTTACACAGCTATGATTTAATAATAAAAAAATTAAAAAGCAAAAAATTTTTTTCTTCTTTTGAGCTATTTATAGCTTATAGCAATTGGCTCATGTACACTTTAATAAACAGAATGGAAAAACTGACCTTTAGCTCTACCTGATCCCTCTAGAATCTGGAAACTAAGTGCAATTTTTTATTATTATTATTATTTTTTTACTTAAAGTCTCACTATGTCAACCTTGGTAGAGTGCTGTAGCATTACTGCTCACAGAAACCTCAAACTCCTTGGCTCAAGCAATTCTTTTGCCTCAGCCTCCGGAGTAGCTGGGACTACAGGCGCCCGCCACAACGCTAGGCTATTTTTTGTTGCAGTTGTCATGGTTGTTTAGCAGGCCTGGGTGGGTTGGAACCCGCTGATATGCGACAGGTAGCACCCCAGCCCCAGCTCAGCCCAGCCCAGCAGAGGGGAGGACCTGCTACCCGACAAAGGAAACAGCGGGCTGGAGGGTGGGCAGGGGGCCCTGTAGGAGGCGCCAGTAGCCAGAGGGGCCACACAACTGCTGGGGAGACACCAGCACCTTCGGTCTCCCTATCCTTGCACTTGAGGCTGAATAGGGAACCCACCATTTCCTGGGCCCGGTGAATTTCATGTAAGTTTCTGAGGCCTGGGAATGAAAAGAGTTGCAGCCATTCATTTGCAAGTAAGTTCTGGTACTTAACTACAGAGAACCTATGCCCGCTAAAAGTAACAACTGAGTTCCGGCTAAATGTAACTACAGAGGACACCATGCAACAATATAGACCCCTGAACAAAGAGTCCGAGAGAGACAGATAAAAGGGGGGAGAGAGCTTCCCCACCGCACCCCCACCTGGGTTCTCTCTGTCAGGAGCTTTGGTGTTTCTGTATTCTTTTCTGTAAATAAATCCTGTCTTAACCTGTGATCCGTGGTCTGTGATTCATTCCTCTGATCACTGAGACTTAGAACCTACGGAAGATGAAACTCGGGTATTAACTGCCACCCTTGGGCTGTGCCATAAACACTGTGCCGCAGGCGGGAGCCTGTCCTATTTACCTGTGTTCTTTTTGTATTTCCTAATCCTGCCCTGTTGCTATCAATGAAACTAAGATTATGGTGGCCCAAAAAATTGGCCAGGCCCACAGTCATGAAATTGTACCCTTTCCATACGTGTCATTTTATGGTTCTTTTTTCCTCCTTCCCCAAATTAAGCCTATATAGGACAAAAACTATCCACTATCATCACCACAGCTCCTTCCTCTATGGGACATGACTTTATGACTTCCTGGGACAAATCTATCCTAGCCCCAAGGGATTTATCAAAAGAATTGATCAACATGTTCTGAGGAAAAATCTAAATGGAAAAGGGGAGGCTCTGTGCCTGTAGCACACTTGGTTACTACACCGGCCACATACACCAAGGCTGGTGGGTTCGAACCCCACCCGGGCCAGCTAAAACAACAATGACAACTGCAACGACAAAAAAAATCACCTGGTGTTGTGGCGGGCGCCTGTAGTCCCAGATACTTGGGAGGCTGAGGCAAGAGAGGATCACTTAATCTCAAGAGCTGGAGGTTGCTGTGAGCTGTGACGCCATGGCACTTGACCCAGGGCGACAGCTTGAGACTCTGTCTCAAAACAAAAAAAAAAGAAAGAGGTTGGGGCCTGTGGCTCAAGCAACTAAGGCACCAGCCACATACACCTGAGCTGGCAGGTTCGAATCCAGCCCGGGCCCACCAAACAACAATGAAGGCTGCAACAAAAAATAGCCAGGCGTTGTGGCAGGTGCCTGTAGTCCCAGCTACTTGGGAGGCGGAGGCAGGAGAATCTATTGAGCCGAGGAGTTAAAGGTTGCTGTGAGTGCGGCGTCACAGCACTCTACCCAGGGCGACAGCTTGAGGTTCTGTCTCAAAAAAAATAAAAAAATAAATAAAAAATAGAAAAAGAAAGAAAGAAAGAAAGGGGGGAAATGTGAAAAGAAACCCAAATGGAGAGCCTTATGTCAGAGGTCACTAAAAAGTAGCCAAGACGGCAGGTAGAGTGTGACCCCAGTCACAACACAACCAGATGGAATGTGAGCTCCTTGAACCTGGCCAAATAGCAAACATCTTGAAGAAGCAGCTGAATTTGATTTGAGCTGGTTACACTGGGCCTAATCACAAAACCGCCTGAGGAGACAGCTGTGCCAAATTAAGCTGTTCTTTGCCTGGAGAAGTTCTAAGCTGTGGAGAACCATTGGCCATCATAAGCTATACTAAAACCTTCCACGTGTGTAAACTTGCAAGAAACCTGTACAAGCCTCTGCCTAGTACCATCTGTCTGGAACATGATTTACCTGTTTGTTAGATTTTGTAACCCAAATTGCAATTCATAAAAGACTATGATTAAAGCACCTCTTTTGTTTTCTGCTTTGCAGTGTTGATTGCATTTCTTATTAGTTGACAACAGATACATATGCACAAAAACTGATGCTATATTTATTTGTAATGGTTTCAATAAATAGTATTGCATCAACTGAGTACCCATCTGGAAAGTGATAGTTTCACTCCTACAACTTGTTTTACACCAAAATTAATTCCAGGAAGATCAAAAATGTAAACTGTAAAATTGTAAAACTGTAACGAAAACAAGGAAAAGGTATACCTCTCCTTCCTGAATGTGCTAATCTCAAATAGACATTACATAAAACAGGAATTGCTAATGGGAAATAACAGGTGAAGGTGCTAATCCCCAAGGCAATAAGTAAAACCACAATATGTTCTCGTTTGTATCCGCCAGAATGACTGAGATTTAAAAGCTGATAAAACCATATCAGCAACATAGTTTAATGGAGAGAGAGTGAGCAACAAGCTGTGGAGGATGTAAACTGGTATATGTCTTTGAAAAAACACTGAGTTGGTTTGGTGCCTGTAGCTCAAGCGGCTGAGGCACCAGCCATATACACCAGAGCTGGTGGGTTCGAATCCAGTTTGGGCCTGCCAAACAACAATGACAATTACAACCAAAAAATAGCTGGTCATTGTGGCAGGCGCCTGTAGTCCCAGCTACTTGGGAGACTGAGGCAAGAGAATCTCTTAAGCCCAAGAATTTGAGGTTGCTGTGATCTGTGACACCACGGCACTCTACCCATATATATATATATATATATATATATATATATATATATATATATATGTATGTATGTATTTGGACATTGAATGTACCCAATAGCTTATATTTTGCTCATAGGAATATGCTGTAGAGAAATTTATGTATATGTACACTATTATAATAAATTTAAGAATGTCAATTTCAAGGCCAGGTGAAGTGGCTCAAGCCTGTAATCCTAACAATTTGATAAGCTGAGGCATGAGGATTACTTTACACCAGGAGTTCAAGACCAGCCTGAAAAACAGAGTGAGACCCCATCTCTACAAAAAATAGAAAAATTAGCTGGCTGTTGTGGTGTGTACCTATAGCCTCAGCTACTGAGGAGGCTGAGGCAGGAGGATTGCTTGACTCAGGAATTTGAGGTTGCTGTGAGCTAGGCTGATAGCATGGCACTCTAGCCCAGGTGACAGAGTGAGACTTTGTCTTAAAAACATAGAGAAAGAGGCTGGGAACAGTGGCTCACACCTGTAATCCTAGGTAGCTTACTGTCCCCTTTGGGGGGAGGGGGGGGATAGTAAGGGAGGCAGGTGGATTGCTTGAGTTCAGAAATTCAAAACCAGCCTGAGCAACAGTGCCCTGGATAGAATGCCATGGTATCGTGATAGCATAGTGGTTATAGTGCCAGCCACATACATGGAAGCTGGCAGGTCAAATCCGGCCAGGGCCAAATGCAACAACAAAAAAAATAGCTGGGTGTTGTGGTGTACACCTGTAGTCCCAGCTACTGGGAGGCTGAGGCAAGAGAATCACATAAGCCCAGGAGTTTGAGGTTGCTATGAGCTATGATGCTATGGCACTCTACCTCGGGCGACATAGTGAGACTCTGTCTCAAAAGAAAAAAAAGGAAAATTCCATTCTGTGTCTCCTGTCTCTTTCTTTATTGTCATTCCGAACTTTATATGTCTTCAGTCAGTAGCGCCAGTCCCAGAGGTCTTAGCGGACCCTGCCCCTGAAGGCAGGAACCCATCATTTCTCCCCAGGGGGTCAACTCATCTGCCCCACAGGAACACAGAGGATTAACTGGGTGGCATCTAGCTCCAAAGTCCATGTTCCTTTTTCCTTTGTTTTCTGCAATTCTCTTAGTGATTAAAAAGTATTTTAAGAAGTAAAAGTAATGAAAATAGCTAAAGAGGAATTGAGTGGGTAATGGAGAATTAGGGCATGAGAAACCAAAAGGATGACGTGTGTTATTGTTGTTGTAAACACCCATTTGCTGATCAAGAGAAGTAATAAAAACATAGTGCATTTGGAGTTTGGGGCTGTAGCCATCTCTTACAAGAAGGGTGTTGGCCTTCTGGGACCACTCTGTAAGTTCTACTCTTTTTCTATTGTCTTTATTTCTTGTCACTACCTAGCATTGGGGACAGTCATGGGTTGTGTGGGGGATGGCTCCCTACACCTCACCACTGGCCTGAGGCAGGGATGAAGGGTTGCTATACAAGTTGCAAACCTCATTCCTGAGTAAACAATTAAGTCAACCTTAATAAAGAGATTCAGACACTATGATTAAATACTGAGTTTATTCAAGCTCAAAAGTTGAGGATGACCATACAGGGGGACACAGACTCCAAAAGATGGGGTCAGTGCTCCAAAGTGGATTAGTTTAAGAATAATTTGTGTAGGCAAAGTCTGGGAGGCTTACCAAGATTTTAACACTGGCTCGGCACCTGTTGCTCCAGCCACACACACCTGAGTTGGCGGGTTCGAATCCAGCCCAGGCCGCCAAACAATGATGGCTGCAACCAAAAAATAGCCAGGCGTTGTGGTCTGCGCCTGTAGTCCCAGCTACTTGGGAGGTGGAGGCAGAAGAATCTCTTGAGCCCAGGAGTTGGAGGTTGCTGTGAGCTGTGATGCTACAGCACTCTATTGCCAGGAAAATAGCTTGAGGCTCTGTCTCAAAAAAACAACAACAACAAAAAACAAGATGTCAACACTTTCCATACAAAGAGCTAGTCTAATCTGGTTTAACTTTCTCAACAAAAACAATGTAATAAAATGAGTTGTTTTTCAGCTCCCATGGACCCTCAACCTGAGCATGCTCAGATGAACCAAGTGTGTCTGATTGGTGACCCCAGAACAGCCAGAAGGAAAAAGCCAATAGGCTGCACCTAAATGCTTGGATCAAAGAATGAGACCAAATTAACACACTAATTGCCACACTAGAAACAAATAGCTAAAGGGTAATAGGGTGGGTCTTGGTGTTTTATTCTGAAAATAGAATAAAAACTTGGAAAATAGGGTGGGGCAAAGTGGCTCATACCTGTAATCCTAGTACTCTGAGAGGCCACGGTGGGTGGATTGCTTGAGCTCAGGAGTTTAAGACTAGCTTGAGCAAGAGCAAGACCTTCTCTCTATGACAAATAGAAACACCAGCTGGGAATCATGGTGGGCACCTGTAGGACTTGGGAGGCTGAGGCAAGAGAATCTCTGGAGCCCAAGAGACTGAGTTTGCCATGAGCTAGGATGCCACAGCACTAGCTACAGAGAGTGACAAAGTGACACTCTGTTTCAAGAAAGAAAACTTTGAAAACCAAATGATCATTTTTAATTTAATGAAAAATATGTTATTTTTTATTGCTTTCTGTTTGTGTTTGCAACTCATGTGGCACTAGAATCAATTTTTACGCTGCATGGCACATGAGTTGTATGTGACTCATAGCATAGTTATTGAATTTGTTCTTATGAATTCAATCTTGTCATTTCACAAGTATGTAGTTGTGTCTGTAGTGGAACTTGACTGGTACTGATGACCACCTCTGAATCATATTCCCTAAGTATGTGCAACAATGTCACATCGCTGCATACTATCTTCTAACATTCTTTCAAAGAGCCAATGAAAGGACCAAGCTAACTCCATTTTGTGAAAACTAACTCCATTTTGTCTCACAGCCTTCACTGACCCCATTTTGCCCCACAGCCTTCAATTTGCAGCTGCATACCAAAGGTGATAGGCCACCTGCTTCCTCCCCCACCCCTGGCTCCAGTATGTCTGCCTCAAGCGATAATGGCACCCACCCTCAGCCCCAGTAGTAGTAAATCCTTCCCCAGGCTAATCGGCCCAGATCAAACATTCTCCAGTTCCCTAAGCCTCTATCCCTCCCTCCCTTTTTCCTTTCTGTATCCTTAAAACTGCTCTTCCCTTTGTGGTAGGGGCTTCTCTGCTCTCCTGCTGCGTCAGGAACAGAGAAGCCCAAGCCAAGCTTGTGAATAAACTACCTCTTGCTTTTGTATCGGACTTGGTCTTCGGGTGATTTATGAGGGGTACCCCGAGACCTGGGCACAACACCAACAGGAAAACACTGGAGGTGAAAAGTGCAATAGGAAGTTATGGTAACTGGAGAACACAGTCTAATACATGTGGCGTGCTTGGGTAGGCACTGGAGCAGTGCAACAGGAGGTGGGGGAGATGTGATGATGACAATGAAAACAGTGAGCAGAAGTTTCACAGCTATGGACCTAACCACCTATATACCAATTCTATATGCTTCACAAGGCCCCCAGCCCTAACTTAGCTTGTTTTTGTTAAGATAGATGAGATCAACCTTGACAGCTTAACAACAATACCACACAAAAGGAGTGAACAGTAGGAGGCCAATGAACATCCAGCACCAAACCCACAAGGGCAGGAACTTGAGGTTAGGGACTTTTCTAGCTCTGAAGCATGCGCAGAATAGGGAGCTTATAACCTAGAATGGTCCCGCTCAGCTGCATTAGCATGGTGAAAATCATATGCACTGGCACCATGACAGTTTACAATTGCCATGGTAACCCCTCAAAGAGAGCCTATACAGTTCGAAATAAGGAGGACCCTTAGTTCTAAGAAATTTCCACTTTTCTTTCTTTCTTTTTTTTTTTTTGAGACAGTCTCACTATGTTGCCCTCGGTAGAGTGCAGTTGCATCACAGCTCACAGCAACCTCTAACTCTTGAGCTTAAGTGATTCTCTTGCCTCAGCCTCCCAAGTAGCTGGGACTATAGATGCCTGCCACAACACCTGGCTGTTTTCTGGTTGTAGTTGTCATTGTTGTTTGGCAGGCCGAGGTTGGATTCAAACCCGCCCTGGATGCTGAGCGACATCCACTTTTTTCTTCTTAGAAAAATTAAGAATATTCTGCCCATCACTTAGCAAATCATTATCCATAAACATAAAAATAGAATGTGTTGGAGTGGATTAAAGATGGCGGCTGAGTAACAGCTTCCCTGTAACTGGGCTTGGCGAATCTGGGGAGACAAGACTCCAGACATCTCTGGCCGGTGGGATCTGCCTATGATCATCCCTTTGAGGATACAGGGAGCCAGCAA
>CAUYPK010124065.1:0-14057 GCA_963574355.1 Loris lydekkerianus | reverse complement strand
TTCGTAATATCCCCCACTGGAAATATTGCAAGATAGGATTGTTACACTAAATTGACCTGAAAACATTTTGTGTGAGGGCGCCTCTTTAATTTTTTTACATTTTTTTTTTTTTTTTTTTTTTTAGCAGTTTTTGGCTGGAGTCAGGTTTGAGCCCGCCACTTCCCGTATGTGGGGCCGGCGCCCTACTCCATTGAGCCACAGGTGCTGCCCCACCTCTGATTTTTTTTTTTTTAGACCATTCCTTACAACTACTCTTCTTTAAGCTTTTCCTAGTCCCATAGCCCAAGTGGTCTGGCCTCCCCTTCAGGCTTCTGAGCCTACTCAGTACCCTAAGAAGAGCTGATTCAGGGGGTGTAGCAATGGCAACAGAGGACTGGGTTTGGAACAAGGGGTCTTATGGGTACTGTCCACTAGGTGTCCCTCCGTCAGGACTCCCTATGGCTGGATATGCATGTTCTGGGGAGTGGCCCATGATCATGGCTCTTCAGGGAAGTTGCTGAGAAGAGACATGCCTGAGGCTTTAGCTCTAGTTGCTCTTAATTCCAGTCTCCCTCACATCTCCATTGGACCAGCCCAAGACCTCTGCCCACTCATCCAGACCACACAATATCTTCCCAAAGTGGTACCCTTATGAAATGTATGAGTAATGATGACTTGTTTTATTGTCTTCTAACAAAATAGTTACATTGTCAGTATATGCAGTGATGCTATTTTCATCAACCAAAAAATGGGGCTAATGTTTTCTGACTTAGGGACTTATAGCCAGAGATTTTAGAATTGAGGCTAGTTTTGGGGAATCCAGGGCTTTTTGTTTCCAGTAAGTAGGTGTAGTCCAGATTTGGAAGGATGCTAAACTACACTTCACCAAAATGGACATAATTCAGTCACTTGGACATTATTAGGTGCCCAAGTTTTCAATGCTGTGCATGATTGG
This sequence comes from Loris lydekkerianus, assembly GCA_963574355.1. Taxonomy (NCBI): domain Eukaryota; kingdom Metazoa; phylum Chordata; class Mammalia; order Primates; family Lorisidae; genus Loris; species Loris lydekkerianus. The sequence continues at coordinate 13,123 of CAUYPK010124065.1, read as the reverse complement.
AGCATATCTTCCATATTCTCTTTCCTTGACAGATGGTTCCAACTCTAAAATGTTACAAGAGGCACAGAATTTTCCTTAAATGTAAGTATATATAACAGCTGGACAAGCTGGGATTCTTACGACTAAACACTCTGTCAAAATGTTAACAGTGATTATTTATAAGATGTACAAGTTTGTTTATAGACACCAACTAACAATCAATACATATTATAAATATTTCCATAGAATGTCTTATAGAAGCATACTCATGGATGAAAAGAGCAAGGAACTGGTAATCAAGAAACCCAGGCACTACCACTCACTAGGTGTGTCACATAAAATCAATGTAAGATGCTTGAAGCAGGTTACCTAAAAATCTTTGCCAATTCCACAAAGTATCAGACCTGAACCTTTGCAATTTTCAGAATCCTATAGAAAGGAGAATAGCAACAATTAAGCGCAAAACATTCTTTCTTGATGCTATCCACTCTCTTCAGGTCTAGATTTATCTGAAAATATACCAAAGGTATCTCAAAGGAGGAGAAACTTTCTTCAGAGTAAGAAAGGTTGTTGTGGTCTACACTGTTATATTTACTCAAATTAAAATGTATGCTTTACTTACTGGAACCCATGATGAAATTCAAACTTTTTTTTTTTTTTTTTTTATCCAGAAGTAAACATACGCTATTAAATGTTTAATAACTGGCTCTCCAGGGGAAAAATGGGTCTTTATTTATGGCATTTATATATTTCTATGATGTAAAAATCTCCCATCACGGCTGATTTTATGCCACCTATCTTAGTCTGTTTTTTTGTGGCTATCACAGAATACCACAGACTGGGTAATTGATGAACAATCAAAGTTTATTTGGCACACAGTTCTGGAGGCTGTGAAGTCCAAGACTGAGGGGCTGCAACCAGTTAGGACCTTATTACAGTGTTCTCACATGGCAGAAGAATGGAAAGGCACAAGAGCACATGTGTGATTCAGAAAAGTGCTAAACTCATCCTTATTCAAGAACTTGCTACCATGGTAACAGTATTCATCCATTCATGAGGACACAGTTCTCGTGAACTAATCACCTCTTAACAATCCCATCTCTCAACACCGTTGCATAGGAGAGTAAATTCACAACATGTGAATTTGGGAGGGCACATTCAAACCATACTACCACCAAAGGGATGCCACTGAATACAGAGATGTGAACAGATGCACAGGATCCGCTCTCACAAGATGATGTGAGCCAGCCAGATCTCAACCCAGAAATGTAAATGAGAAGAAAAAGTTAAAGAGATACAGACAAAAAGCTTTCAATTATGAAGGGCTATCATAAAAGGGAACATTGTCTCATGCTCTATTTCAATGGTATGCAAAACAAGTGAAATAATCTGTTTCAAAAAGATGAGCAATTGGTACAGTACATAGAAATTAGAACCAGTCAATTTGTATCAAATACTGGTTTTGTTATTACTAACTTAGGCATGTCACTTAACCTTTTGGAGCTTTAGAATCCTCATCTAGAATAACTTATTATGATAGCACTTGCAGAGGTTTTTTGGGGGGCTTTTTTTTTTTTTTTTTTTTGAGACAGAGTCTCACTATGTAGCATTTGGTACAGTGCTGTGGCGTCACAGCTCACAGCAACCTCAAACTCTTGGGCTCAAGTAATTCCCTTGCCTCAGCCTCCCAATTAGCTGGGACTACAGGCACCTGCCACAATGCCTAGCTATTTTTTTGTAGTTGTCATCATTGTTTAGCAGGCCTGGGTGGGGTTCAAACCCGCCAGCCCTAGTGTATGTGGCCAGCTCCCTAGTCGCTGAGCTACAGGTGCCAAGCCCACTTGCAGAGTTCTAAGAACAAAGTCTGGAATAGTCAATGAACTGTTAGCTCTTATCATCATCTCTATCATCAACCTCATCATCTTCAGAATTGATATAACAACCAGCCAACCAGTCTACTTTCCTCAGAACTTTTGAAAAATGAAACACTATGTGTAATTTGTAATCTCTAGAAAGCTTTAAAAAAGAAAGAATCTCATTGTACATGAAGAATTCCATTATAGTCAGAGCCACAATCACAGGGGAGTTTGTTAGACTTTAGAGATCGCCTGATTCAAACCCCTCATCATAGATGTAAAAATCATTGCTGAAAGTTTAAGGAGGCATATGCCCAGAAGACCAAAAATCACATCATAACAAAGATATTTGTACCAGAATGTTCATTGCAGCCCAATTCATAATTGCTAAGTCATGGAATAAGCCCAAGTGCCCATTGATCCACGAATGGAATAATAAATTTTGTGTATGTACAACATGGCATATTATGCAGCCTTAAAGAAAGATGGAGACTTTACCTCTTTCATGTTTGCATGGATGGAGCTGGAACATATTCTTCTTACTAAAGTATCTCAAGAATCTAAGAAAAGGTATCCAGTGTACTCAGCCCTACTATGAAACTAATTTATGGCTTTCACATGAAAGCTATATCCCAGTTATAATCTAAGAATAGGAGGAAAGGGGAAAGGGAGGGGAGGGAATGTGGAGGTGGGTAGAGGGAGGGTGATTGGTGGGATTACACCTGCGGTGCATCTTACAAGGATATATGTGAAACTTAGTAAATGTAGAAATAAATGTCTTAACACAATAACTAAGAAAATGCAAGGAAGGCTATGTTAACCAGTGTAATGAAAATGTCTCAAACGGTCAATAAAATCAGTGTATGGTGCCCCATGATCACATTAATGTACACAGCTAAGATTTAATAATAATAATAATAAATACATTTCCTGTGCTGGGCCACAAAAGAGATATCAAAATAAAGTTTAAAGATCAAAATAATAATAATAATAATAATAATAATAGAACAAAACAAAATGAACCATGGTAGGGAGTGACTGGTAATCAAAATGGGATTTTTTTATGGGAGGGGCAGATGTGATCAAAATATTGTGGAATTATATACTCATGAAGGCTACACAATTTTGTGAGTAGGCCAAAGAATTATATTTTATGGTGTGTAGCTCAGTAAAAATTACTTAAATATATTTACTAAAATATAATAGAAAATGATTTTGTATCATTTGAAGAGGAAAGAAACATTTTTATGTATTAGCTGGGAAAGTAGCAGGTCCATTGAGCACAGGTCTTTTCTATTTTAGGAAATGTATTTAAGTAAATTTTACTTAAATATAGGCACAGGTCTTGTGTGGTAGGAGTAGTGCCATCGTAGTGGCCACTGTGGCACTATGGAAGCCACCACTGGTCTGCCACATCCTTCCCTCTGGTCTTTGACTAATTTGCTTCCTCAATTACTGCCTGGTTATGCCTGATCACTGACCGGCCAGAGCCCTTGTGTGATTTTGTCCTTTAAGTGGCACCGCCTCTTCCTTTCCTCAAGAAGCATAAGGAGTATCAAGCACACAGTCCTCCCATGCTGCTTTCTCTAGGCCTGGTCACACCCTGAAAAATGCACACTGGCTGAAGATGCCCTGCTCTCCACCGTGTGTGGCTGGAGGGGCAGACTGTAAAGACCCAGCAAGAATCAAGACCCTGAGCACACACCGGTATTGTAATATCAAAACAAAGAACTGGGAAAAAAATCTATCTGACAGATTGATGAAATTTCTTAATTTCAAATAATTTGAAATGTTATATTACACAGGAGCACAGGATAATACCTTGCTGTACACACAAACACATTTACACATAAAGTTGAACTTATGCTTGGAAAATGTGCTTTGAAGTCTTAGCCACCCCCATTGGCAGGTGAGGGCTCAGAGAGATCTACTGCTTGGAGTAGAATACAGTTCATAAAAAAAGGCAGTTCTGATCATCTAACTTAGGATATTACGTTCATTTTGCTCTTTGAAACACATGTTCCTTGGACAGCAAGAGGAATTTAACAGTCTAGATGTTCATATTCTGACAAGCTGTGATCCAATTCCAGAAAGGTCATTTCAGCATTAAGTAGATAAAACATTTAAGAGAATGATTACTGAAAATTCACCTGATCTACCCACAGCTGCTACCAATGTCTGCGTCAATGTTGCAAGCTCAGAACCTTGCTGCAGTGAGTACTAATTAACTTTCTTACCCTCATCTTTGAAGAATCAATAGGGACCAATAAACATGAGACCCACAGCAAGAAAATCCACCCAAAAGCATTCCTAAAAATAAAATTGAATTCTTTAGGGAAAGCACAGAAAAATCATTTTGATGCACTGGGATAGCCAAAAAAAAAAAAAAAAAAATCCTTTTGATGACTTATATGCATTCTTATAAGTCAGCAAATTAATTTTCAAATCTGTCCTGGGGAAAGGGTTCTTTGGGCTTACCCTATTTCCTATTAGTGGCCTGACAACAAAGCTAGACTGTTAGTTCTAGTTTTATCATATTATCCACAACATAGGATAGCACTTTAAATAAAAGTAGAATGGTATCCTTGATCTTACTAATAAAGTGAGCCATCTTTTCTCAGACTCCACAGCATCACTTCTGTACATGTTGTCCAACCTCGTGACTTGGACAGGAACTTTTATTGACGCTTACCAAAACAATCCGTGTTTGAATCAATTTCCTGGCTTGCTTTAGAAACTTTGTGGATTTATGCACAAGCAATTTAGGAAGAGCAAGCACTAATTAAATCACTTGACCCAAGAATTAGAGCAGGTTCAAAGGAAACGGTCCTTCTTCCACTGAAAAGCCACCAACAGGATTGTAATCTCTCAGCCTAATAGGATTTCATCTTTGTTGCAGAAGGCAGGTGGCACCTGCATAACCCAGACCTCAACAGGGGAAATGTTCATTTTACACACTGGGGTTTCATTAACAAAACACTATATAATTCCATTAGTACGGATATTCATGCACAAAAGACAACATACCCCCACTACTGTCTTAACATATGTATTATTTTTATATTCTTTTTCTGTTCTTGTGGAGATAAAAATAAATTTCAATGCTTTCTACCACTAAAGTAGACACAACATTGTGGTTCACTTACCGTAGCACCTACAATAACTAAGCAATTCAAGGAAGTCTATCTTTAGCAATGCCTCTGGTTCATCATGTAATTAGACTTAATTACAAAATGTATAAAGTTTTCTGTTTCTTGTTTCCTGTTTATTAAATGTTGAAGTAAGTGCTTCTTTTTATTAAGAAAGAATTTCTAAGTATAGGATTATGGAGACATACAATCTGGTTGTCTTGAAAATATTATAATGGAGAATTTGTATTTTTATTATTATGCCTTCGAAACTATGATGCCCAAATTAAACTGCCATCAGAAACATAAGTATCTATTATTATCTCTGCATGTTGCCAGCATTTAAGTACCATCAAGAATGAATGTCAGCGCCTGTGGCTCAAGCGGCTAAGGCATCAGCCATATACACCTGAGCTGGTGGGTTCAAATCCAGCGCAAGCCTGCCAAACAACAATGACAGCGGCAACCAAAAAATAGCTGGGCATTGTGCCTGTGGTCCCAGCTACTTGGGAGGCTGAGGCAGGAGAATCGCTTTAGCCTACGAGTTGGAGGTTGCTGTGAGCTGTGATGCCATGGCACTCTACCCAGGGCGACAGCTTGACGCTCTGTCTCAAAAAAAAAAAAAAAAGAATGTTTTTGTAATCAGTACTAACAAAGTTCACAAAATTAAAAATTAAAGTTTATGAATTTTTTATGTTGTTGTTTGCTGATTTTGTATCCTCCACTACTTTGTGTACAGATGGTTTCATGTTTTTAAACATTTCAGTGTGCATATTTAAACTTTGTAACTAGCAGTATTTTATCTGTTATATTTGATGTAAATATTTTTACTTAATTATATTTTTACACATTTTACTTTAATTTTTAATGAATCTTTAAGCAGTAAATATTCAAGACTGAATTCATTAGGTTATATGTTTAATATTTCACAGCATAAATTATTAATGGTATGAAAGTTAAAGAAAAACAAATTTTGAAAAGCACAGAAAAGAAAATAAAAAAAATAAAAAAATATTTTAATTATATATAATGGATATACAATAGTTTGTACGTTAAAAAAAAAAAAAGAAAAGCACAGAAATTATCTTATCAATTTTGCCCAAATTTTGAGAGATTAATGGAGTTCTACAATCCCTCAACTTCTAGATCTGAGAAGTGGTTTCAAAGATGGCCTTTTTCTAGGATAGAAATACTTTTCTTTTAGGCGTATTAAAGAATAGTCAAAGATTAAGTATCCAACACATGTCATGAGTTCATTCTGTGGTGGCATTTTGCTAGGTACTGAACAGCTCCTGACTGTTACTTTAAATCAAGTATCTTTAGTTCAAAAATTGCTGCTCCTTTAAATAAACAATTTATAGGATGCACGTGCTTTGTTTTGAATAAAAAAAATTTCTACTGTGTACATTATTTACAATTAATAAGGAATTAAAAAACTTTGTCAGTGGTTAAACTATTGTGAAGAATAATTATTGAAGAAAATGTATCAGATTATTACACAAGTAAATTACTTTGATATATCCATAGAAAAGGAACTTCCTTCTTTTCTATTTTTAATTGATAAATAAAAATTATATATATTTGTGGTGTATAACATAATGTTTTGAAATATGTACGTATTGTAGAATGGCTAAATGGAGCTAATTAGTATCTGTGTTATCTTGCATACTTTTTTGGTGGTGAGAACACTAAAAATCTACTCTTTTGGTGCTTTTCAAGAATACATTGTTATTAACTACAGTCAACCATGATGTGCAATGACTCTCTTGGAGTTGTTCCCCCTGTGTAACTGAAATTTTATATTCTTTGAATGGATAGAGCCAGTGACACTCAGCCTTTGGTAACTTCCATTGTACTCTTCACTTCTAGGAGTTCAACTTTTTAGACTTCACATACAAGTGAGATCAAGTATTTGTCTTTCTGTGCTTGGGTTATTTTACTTAAAATACTGTCTTCTGTGTTCCTCCATGTTGTAGCACGTTAGAATTCCTTCTTTTTAAAACCTGAATAGTATTCCACTGTGTATTTATACCACATTTTCTTTATCCATTCAACAGAAAAGGAACTCCTTTTGGATAATTGCTAAACACAAATGGGAACACACATTTTAAAAATGTTTTGGAGACTATTTCTAAAATCTTTGGGCGGCAATTTGACATTTGAACAAAAGTCCTCAGAGAAAGGTTGACATCGTTTGATTTCTCAGCTCCACTCTAGTCTTAGCAAGGTGTGGACGCGGTGACTTACTTTCAGAGATTTTCAATACAGTGGTGCTGGTGTGGTAAGCTTTGGAAAGGAAGGTCACATAAATACTTAATGACCATATTCCATTTGGAAGTCTTCCACAGTCTTAAAAGTCATTGAAATCATTTGCTTTTTGTCTTTCAGTTATATGTCCTACTTCCCTTACTTTCTTCAGTCCTCCCACTGCTTCCTGTCTGCTATTTCCTGTGGACTTCCCCCTTCTGGGAGGCAAACCGGGCAGCGGCCTCCCCCAAGCAGAAGTCCCTGTCTGCAGCAGTTGCTGGATCAGGCTTACATTTTTTCAGCTCCAGCAGATGGTGGCCCGTCCTCAGAACTCTGGGTCCCACCCTAGAAGCCCCTCTGACAAAGCTTCTAAGTTTTAATTGTGCCAACCTCTTTTCTTTCCTTCCACAGCCTTATGGGTAGTGGTTGCTAAAGAATTGTGATGATCACTTATCTAGTTAACAGCTCTCAGGTCCATGTGTGTTGAATTCTCTCTGTCCAAGTAACAGGAGTTTCTGTCTTCTGATAGGATCTGACTAACATGCTGCGCTGATGAATTGTCTTTTTTTTAACCCCTCTGTTAACATATGTGGTGTTTAATTTTGACATTATCTTAAGTTTGTATCTAGAACTGGTCCTCCCTCCCTATTGGGTAGAAGGTAATTTATGCATCTTGGTCCCTGTAGTCCTCACTCCTTAGAAGAACGCTGGTAACAACGTGTGTGGCTTTTCCTGCTCCACTTACTCTGGGCACAACCTGGACTGGAACAGATAACAGTAACCAAAGTGGCCCTTTAACCCCCAACTGAAAAATACATATCGAGATAATTATTTAGTAATAACTAATGCTTGTAGATGGCTCAATCACTACAACTTACTAAAGCATCAGTTAGTTTATTGAGACAAATAAAGACATGGATTATGGAGTGGACATATATGCCTCCTTCAATGTGAGTATACAAGCTTATATGAGCACAGTTACCTGTAAAAGATTAACATTATCATGCAAATCAAACCATACTTAGCTCTTGAGGTGACTGCAAGCTTTCTTCCCTCGGAATGGTGGAACTTCCCATAAACCCTGTCCAAAGGGACCGCATTCTGTTATCACTTGGTTTCTAACCCTTTCTCTGCTACTTGGTTTGACGGTATTGATCTCCCTCACACCATAGTAATCTATAAATACATAAATTTATGTTGAATGATTTGCTTTCATTTTGAAAAATCCATTATATTAATGGGTGATAATATTTTATTCTCTCAGGCACTGGTACAGTTCATAATTTTAAGCAGATGTATTATCAGTTTCATATCCAGAGCACTGGGCCACTAATTCCTGTTAATACTTACATGGTACAGAAGGGTGTCTTTTTGCCCTTGAAATTGTTCCTCGTATTTGCACAAACAACTTACTTTCTCCATTTTTATGTTGTGCTAAAATAGTCTCAGATTTTTTTTCTGATTCATCAAAAATATCAATAACTCTGTGATTGGCTTTGGTTTTCCTTTTTAGCATTTCTTATGGAAGTTACATGTAGGAATTGTGCTGTTTCAACTGTGTCAGACTCAATTATATGTGTCTGTTATACCTGCATATTTTTGAATCTCAAAAACTACTTTTGTTAGAATTTCAGCCCTTTGAAATCAATGCCTAAGTAAGGTAAATTTATGGTTTCTTATTGTTTCAACCGTATGTATATATGTACACAACTATGTGGGTGTATATATATGTGTGTGTGTGTGTGTGTAGATGATAGATACAAAATATACTGAGATATCTTTTATATTAATATCACTAAGGTTTAGAGCTAATGGAAGATCCAGCCAACTTTCCCATATTTATCTTGAGAAATAGGTGGGCATCAGCTGCATTCTCTCTGTCTCAGTCAAGTCATCTGTCAAACTACCTTACTAAAAAATGTTATTCTTTGGATTCATTTAAATAAGAGGCACACTGCTGGATTATATTATATGAGTTTGTGTCTCAATTTTTTTTTAAATTTTGTTTTTCTTTTTACGCTAAGCAGCCTATGTTCCTTGACAAATCAGAGAAATACTACAAAAGTTTTTCTGTTTCCCTTGTAGGTGAATTATACGTTCTGATGTTTGCTGTCCCTAGGTAGACCACCATTCAAACATGATTTTTTCCAAAGACAAACAGGACCATTGTTTTTAAGAGTAGCATAAGCTTTAGTTACTTTTGGCTCTGGAAGTCCTTGGCCTGAAACAAAAACTAGTGTAATTTCCTGTGGTTTTTTATTTCAAAATGGAAGTTTCCCATGGCTGTGTTTGAGGCACTGTTAGCTTTTGTATGCCACTTATGAATAAAAGCCCGCTCGGTCCTGATCCCATTGGCCATTACACAGAAGGCTTTGTCTCCACCCACAGTCTCCTGGGAGGGGCTGCAGTCTGCAGGCCATTATCAGACAAACTTTAGATGCTGGTAACATGCAAAATATATAAACAGGACTAAGAAGAAATTACCAGTGATGTTTGAAAGTTAATTACCAATGTAATTCTAGTTGACTATCCCTGGGTTGAAGAAGGCCTCTCGATGGCAATTATAAACAATTATAAAACGTTTCGAACAAGTACAATTTAAAGTGATACATTGTAAGTTTGGGGAATGCCCCAGAACTGTGCTTACAGGGACACTTACAGCATTAGTTAATATATTATATTAGAAAGAAGTATCTATCCTAAGTTAGAGAAACAATATCAAATTAAGTTCAAAGAAAGTAGAAGAAAAAACGGTCAAAAGAATACAATAATGAACAAAATAAGGAAAAATACAGAAATAAAGTTGACAAAATGAAGAGTTACTTTGAAAAGACCAATGTATTATAACACTCCTGTCAACACTGATAACGTAAAACCAGAGTAACATCTGCAGTAGTTAAAGTTTTATGTCAACTCAGTTGAGCCATGGTGCTTAGATATTTGGTCAAATACCAGTTTTGCTGTGAAGATGTTTTTTAGGTAAGATTAATATATAAATCAGTATTCTACTAGTAAAGTACCTTACCTTTTTTTTTTTTTTTTTTTCCAGTTTTTAGCCAGGGCTGTGGCCCGGTATGTGAGGCTGGTGCCCTACTCCTTTGAGCCATAGGCGCCATCTGTACCTTATCATTTTTAAGGTCTTAAATGAAAAAGGTTGAGGTCCCCTGAGAGAAAAGCAATTCTGTCTTCCAATTCAGCTGTAATATTGGCTCTTCCTCTGACTCCTCTAGCCTGCTGGCCTGTCTTGCAGATTTTGGGAACACTCCCACAATTATGTAAGCCGGTTCTTTAAAATAAATTAATTTCTCTCTCTCTCTCTCTCTCTGTATATATACACACACATACACATATATGTAAATAAAACATACGCAATATATATATTTATATATAGATAGGGAGAGAGAGCATGCTATATATTATATATCTAGATATTTCTCCCTTTTTATTTTTAAATAGGCAATGTTATATAAAATTGTTACATATGTAAATTTATACACACGCACATGCACACGCACATATTCTATTTTTTCTATTTCTTTGAAGAACCCTGAGTAATGCAAGTCCCAAATTATCAATTATAAAAATTATTTCAAATTTGAATTTTTCAAAATACCTAAGTAGGTGTTACTACTAATTATATACAAATTTTTCTGGAGCTTAGAGAAAGAAAAATATCCATTGTGATATTTATTCTAAAAGATTTGCAAACTTTGCAAATTGTAAACAATGAAAGAACATTATAAGAGAAGAAAGTATGTGTGTATCTCTCTTCTGATCATAGGAAAAAATCCTAAACAAAATATTAGTCAATCCAAATATTGTTGATCAAATACAATGAGATATAAAAACAGTTGCACAGCACCAGCTATGTGGGGTTTATTTTGCATTTTTAAATCAATCACTGTTGGCATTGGGTAGACATACAGATCAGTAGCATAGAATTCAGACTCTAGAAATAAACCCACACATTTACAGTTAATTCATTTTAGGAGAACTTGAATATTGAGTAGACACATAGATCAGTAGCATAGGATTCAGACTCTAGAAATAAACACGTACATTTACAGTTAACTCATTTGAACTTGAACCCTTTTCTCACTCCATACACAAAAATTAACACAAAATGGGTCATAGACCCAAATTAAGAATTAAGACTATAAAATTTGCAGGAGACAATATTGGAGCAAATCTTCTTGACTGTGGATTAGGTAAAGTCTTCTTATACGTGGCACCACCACCAAAGGCACAGGTGACAAAAGAAAGACTAGATACCACTGACCTTAGTTAAAATGAATAATTTTTATGTTTCAAAGGACACTATTAAAACGGGAAATCATAACATACAATAGGAAAAAAAATTGCAAATTTTATATCGGACTAGGAACTTATATCTAGAATATGTAAAAAATACTGACAAGCCAACTATAAAAGACAAACAATCCAATTTTTAAAAGTGGGCAAAGGATTTCAATAGATATTTCTGCAAAGAAAATACACAAATGGCCAATAAATATAAGAAAAAATGCTCAGCCCATTATTCATCAGGGAATACAAAGCAAAATGAGAAACTTCACAAGCCCTGTAACTGCTGTGATCAAAAAGACAACTAGCACACATCGGTGAAAATGTGAAAAAATTGGAAACCCTGTACATTATCTATGGGAATGTAACATTGTGTGTCCTGATTGGAAAACTGTTTGGTAGATATTTAAAAACATCTACACAGAGTTATCATGTGTTTCAGCAATTCTACGCCTAGATATATATCCAAGGAATTTGGATACCTCTACACCAGTGGTTCTCAACCCTTCTAATGCCTCAACCCTTTCATATAGTTCCTGTGGGTCGTGACCCACAAGTTGAGAACTGCTGCTCTACACCAAGGTTCATACCAGCATCATTCACAAGAGTGAAAATGTGACAACAATTTTTCAACTGATGAACGGAAAAATAAAAAGTAGCATGTCCATACAGAGGGATCCTATCTGACAATAAAAACAAAGTACTGATACCTGCTATCACTTACTATCACATGCACACACTGGAAAATGATGCTAAATAAAATAAGCCAGTTGCAAAAGGCCACCTCTTGTGTGATTACCTTAATATAGTACATTCGGGGCTTCACATTCCCTGACCAGGAACTGCGGGAGCCACGCAACCCTGCGTCCCCCATCCTGTGTCCTCCCAGCCTCCACACTAGCTCATCCATATGACCAGGGACTCTGGTAGCTGCGTGCCCTCTGGAGCCCTTCCTGCCTCTGCGCAGAGCCCTTCTCTTGGTCAGAGACTGCTAGAGCCTTGGGTTCTCTGTGTCAAAGTCACTGGGTGCCAGGCACAGAGAACCTTGCGCACCACCCCCAGCCCTGTTGCTGAATCTGGGTGTGTCGCACACCGGAGCTGCTTCCACAACCAGAACTCCCTAACTACAGCATCCCCAGAGGAAATACACAGGGTCACTTCCTACAAGGATCCAACAACAATAGAGTGACCCCACTGGGGTCTAATCTTGGAGAGACACCTCCCCAACTCTGAGGACAGCCAGAGGCAACGGTGAAAAGCAATCATGAGGCAAAATCAACAGAAAAACTCTGTCAATATGAATAATCAGAGTAGATCAACTCCCCCAAGGATCAATGGGGCAGAAACACCACAAGACCCCATGTACAAACAAATAGCTGAGATGTCAGAAATCAAATTCAGGATCTGGATAGCAAATAAGATCAAATTAGAATTCCAAAGGTTATCTCAAGAATTCAATGAATTCAAAGAGCAAATGACCAAAGATTTAGAATCATTGAGACAAGAAGTTGCATCCCTCAAAGATCTGAGAAACACAGTAGAATCCCTCAGTAACAGAATGGAGCAAGCAGAAGAAAGGATTTCTGACATTGAAGACAAAGCTTTCGAACG
>CAUYPK010124062.1:0-10678 GCA_963574355.1 Loris lydekkerianus | reverse complement strand
ATAGCTGTGTACATTAATGTGATCATGGGGCACCATTCACTAGTTTCATAGACCATTTGACTAAGGCATGCTTAAATAATGGGCTAGTGTAATTTGCCGTGACCCTTGGTCACAGACAGGTAGTAGAGAGGAATGAATGAGCATCATCACCGAAGGCTCTGCAGCTCAGGCTGAGGTGTGTGGTCCTGAAATCCTCTCGGTTTCATTTTCTGAAATGAGGGAAGAGCACTACCCCCTCACCAAAATATCTAAGTTATATATTAGGTATCTAATTCATATTAGTTATAAACTACTTACATAGTGTCTGACAGAAATGCTTTATGAAGAGCAGCTGATACAATGGCCGTGGTGGCAGTGGGGAACCGTCAAGGACTCTTGAGTGAGGAGATGAGTAAGGTGCTTGAAGATGGGTTTTAGCTTAACACAGCAACACACAAATTAGCACTTCTGTAATACTAATATTCATAAATTGCTTTTCTTGCAAAGGAATTAAGTGTCCTGTGTCTTCCTTGGTGTACAGAGACATGGCAGGGTCATTCTAGTTCCAGCTAATGGGTGGGGAGCCTGCGGCCTCAGGTGACCTTCTGGATCCTTGAGTGCAATCTTTAGACTGAATCCACATTTTACAGAACAAATCCTTAGGGCCACATGTGAACTTGAGGCTGAAGGTCCCCCACCCCATTTTCAAGTTCCCATGACAGTGGGGACTGCTACATCTAAAATCTGCAGGGCAGGCCCGCTGGCTGCAAACTCAGGCAGGGTTTGTGTCTCATGGTCTTGAGGCAAAATTCCTCCTGAGGGAAACCTCAGCTTTTGCCCTTAGCCTTCTATTGACTGAAAGAGGTCCACTCGAATTACCTAGGGTAATCTCCTTTACTTCAAGTCAACCAATTAATCATATCTACAAAATTCCTTCCCAGAAACATCTAGACTTGGCCAAACAGCTTGACACCATAGCCTAGCCAAACGGGCACACACAATTAGCCATCACAGGGGTCTCAAACATGTAAACTGAGGCAGAGAGTGTCAAACAGAGGCAGAAGCTTGGATAGTTTCTAATCCCTAGAACCCAGTACCAGTCCTGCCAGGTAACTTTTGTACCTTCATTATAGTTTTATGTTATTTATTCCTTCTTTTTATATAAAATTCCCCGTAGACATTACCAAGCTGAACATCTGGATATGTAGTGCCAGGCTGATGCAAGCCACTCTATTGGAGAGGAAGGAGGGACCAACGCGTCAGGCTCACAGCTAGAGATTCTGACTTTGACTTGTTGGAGAGAAGCTCTTCCCATCAGCAGGGCAGGCTGAGCTCTTGATCACTGGAGGTGAGCAGCCAAAAGCTGGACCTTTTATCGTGGGGGCTGGTGAGAGTGGGCCAGAGATGGGGACAAGCCTCCCAGGAGCTTTTATGAATTCCCATAACCCTAGATACTAGAAATGTCACTCGCAATTAACTGTACACTTCAGAAAGGTCCCTGCTCCCCTCCGCCCACACACACAACCAGTGAGGTCCCCAGAGATTGGGGCAGAGCAAGGAACCTCCCTGAAATGGAAACCATCTGCAAGCCTTTCTCACTTTTCTCCACCAGCCCCCCTTGCCTCAGGCTTTGCCTGGTTGATCTTTCTGGGAGGGCAGACTGTCAAACCCGCCTCTGTCTCAGCCTCTTTTCACAGCCAGCCTCATCGTTCTGGACAAGTCATGGGTCACCGGCCACTTCTCTTCTGTGCTTACACCAAACTAATCATCTCTTCCTGGTGATTTGCATGACAACCCTCCTGCACTTAGCTGCCCAGGGGAGTTTTCTGGTTTTATCGGTTTCGTCGCTTCAATTAGCTTTGGCCTCCTGGGTCACTCTGGATTCCCCACCGCAGACCTGGCCTTGGAAACCTGCCTGTCTGTGCGCCAGGTCATGCTCACAGCACCATCTTGCAGGGGCTGAGAAGACTGTCATCCATGGCAAAATTCATGTAGTGCCCGTGGATATCAGAGCTGCCAAGGGCCTAAAAGATGGTCTACTCCACTCTAGCCCACGTCCTTCAGCCCCATTTCACAGACCAGAAGAATGGGAAATGAAGACCAGAACTGGAAAGGCCTGTCATGTCATACATCAAGTCAGAGGCATGGGCAGACCGAGGCTTGAGGGCTCCCTCAAGTCCCCTGCCTCTCTCTACCACACTTTGTCAACAGAAAACAGTTTGTCAGAAAACTTCAACAAGTTAGTAATGAGTGGAAAATGTGTTTCGTGCTTAAATATAAAGATCCTCAAAAGCTTGTTCCCTGGCTCGGCGCCTGTGGCTCAAGCGGCTAAGGCACCAGCCACATACACCTGAGCTGGCCAGTTCGAATCCAGCCCGGGCCTCCAAACAACAATGATGGCTGCAACCAAAAAAATAGCCAGGCATTGCGGCGGGCACCTGTAGTCCCAGCTACTTGGGAGGCAGAGGCAGGAGAATCGCTTGAGCCCAGGAATTGGAGGTTGCTGTGAGCTGTGATGCTACGGCACTCTACCCAGGGTGACAGATTTAGGCTCTGTCTCAAAAAAGAAAAAAAAAGCTTGTTCCCTCTAGGCACCTTCTGCAGCTATTGGAAGAACCTCTGGGCACAGCCATGATCTCGGCTGTGGCATGGCTGGCCGGAGCTCGGGGGAGAAGAGCCGCCCTCCGGGACCAGGAGCCAGGGCTCCACCGGCTCTTCAGCACTGCCAGGGCACACCCTTGGAGTAGCACCTCCCAGAAGTGTTGTGGGGAGCTGTGCACAAAGAAACCCCAGGGTACAGGGGCTAGACTAGATGGAGAGAAAACTGGGAAGAGCCCTAGCAGACCAAGTAAATGGGAGGAGAAGCCTGAAAGACGGGCGCTCCCAGACCATCAGGGCCACGTCCCCAGAACTTGCTGTATACTGTATTATCTTGAGGTTTCCAGGACAAAGAAACTGTCAAATCAGAAAGTTCTACAGCTCAAGGACATTCAGAGATTATCAAGTTCAGAGGCGTTTTGGTACACGAGGGAACACTGAGCTGCTCAGCCCGTACTGTCAGAGGCAGGGCCAGGACTGATGCGCAGGCCGACTCCCCAGGTGGGACTCTTCCCACAGGGCTGAGAGCCAGGCCTGGGACAGGGCACGTCAATGGCTGGGTCTTTGACCCTTTTTGGAACCCTAGAGGCTGGTGAGACAGAAACACCACAGAGGAAAGCTGGGATTTCTCTGTGACAACAGACTTGAGGTTCTGTGAAAAAACTGCTGTGGTTAAGCTGGGGAAAGAAAGGCTGTGAAAGTGAAATTCACCTTTTTTGAGACGAGGAAACTGAAAATGTGTTCTCCATCCGATGCAAATTGTCTGTGGCCTCTGTCCTGCACCTGCAGCAGCTCCCGGCATACACAACAGGGCTGGGGCCCGCACGTCTGCTTGGGGCTTCCAGGAGGGGAGCAGGAGCAGAGGCCTCCCTCCCTTTGTGGGGGTGCCTGAGATGCCCAAGCTGCACTTGTTGGGTGTCTGCCCTTGCAAAGGCCTGCCAGGATGAGAGCTGGCCCTTCTTGGTAACCTGGCTGAGGTGACCTCATCAGGAACTACCCTCCTGGGGACAGCACCCAGTTTCTGCTGTCACCCCAATTTCCCATCATCTCCTGCCACTCTTTCCTTGGTTCTACCCCTTAGGTACCCCAACCTTTTCATCCTATGGTCTGCTGGAAATCCCTCTTTCCCTTGCTTCCCTCAACCCTGTCAGAAATTCCATGGGAGGGCAGCACCTGTGGCTCAATGAGTAGGGCACCAGTCCCATATACCGAGGGTGGCCGGTTCAAACCGGCCTTGGCCAAACTGCAACAAAAAATAGCCAGGTATTGTGATGGGCACCTGCAGTCCCAGCTACTAGAGAGGCTGAGGCAAGAGAATCGTCTAAGCCCAGAAGTTGGAGGTCGCTGTGAGCTGTGTGACGCCACAGCACTCTACCGAAGGCAATAAAGTGAATTCTGTCTCAACAAAAAGAAGAAAGAAAGAAAGAAAGAAGAAAGAAAGAAAGAAAGAAAGAAAGAAAGAAAGAAAGAAAGAAAGAAAGAAAGAAAGAAAGAAAGAAGAAAGAAATCTTCCCTTCTGCTCCAGGCCCATCGCTGTCTCTCTCAGCTCTACCTCCCAACCTCCGAGGGCTTCCTTACCCTAGCCCTTAGCTAAGCTTACACTTGACATTCTGTCTCCTGTAGTAGCTCCAGCTCCAAGAGGGCAGGGATTTGTCTGATTCGACTCCGGATCCCAACAGCCAAGCACTTTGCCTGGCGCCTATTAGAGGCCACAAATGGGAAACGCCCTGTCTCACTGTCACAGCCAGGGAGACAAATGGAATCACCTAACATTCACTCTCTTGTCTCTGGTTTCTTTGGTTCAACATGCCTGTGCGATTCAACCATGTGCAGAATATTTTAAATCTCTGTTGCAAACATTCAGAGTTGGGGTGCTGAATTTGGAATAGCCCAAACTTAATACAATAGCTTTCTAATCACCCCACCACAGAAGCAAGGCTCTCAGGAAAATTAGCTTTTATCCTCTCTTGTAAAAGCTTACGCAGAACATAAGCCTCAAGGACCACAATGTATAGCGAGTTCCCGCACCTCCCCTGAGCAGTAAGAATCTCACTCCAGTCCACGACTTAAGACACTCTATTAAACCCAGGGTGGATTTTCTATGCCCAGTGGTTTTCTATTTTGTCTTTTAATTTTTACTTTAAGGACTTAATTTTAACAAAAGGGCCAAATTACCACCAAGCTTTAAAATGAACTTGTTTAGGGGTGTTCAAAATAGGCTTTGGAATATGGAGCTTTAATTAACTTTGGAAGATAGTAATTAAACAGCCCTTGTGGTCTGTGTCATACTTTGCAAAAGGCAAGAACAGAGAGACTGGAGACTGGAGATGTCCACTTTGGATAAGCAATGGAACCATCTGAGGAGATTTAAAGTCCCCCATGCCCAGCCTGCACCCCCAGACTCCTGGCATTGGAATCTATTTGGTTGGGACTCAGACACCACAATTATTTTTTCAGCTCTCAGGTGATTCCAACGTGCATCCAAGATCAAGAGTCTCTAGATTGGTTGAGAGCAATGGATGAGAAATCAGGAAAGGAAAACAGGGGGGAGGCTCAGTGACAAAGATAGGTCTTCACACCAAAATACAGCTCAGCTTTGGAAAGAACCAAGAGGACTGGGCTTAAGCCTTGTGACATCAAGGGACATTTCCATCCTCTAGGGAAGAGTTCTGTTAACTATTCTCTAGAATTGTATTCCCCTGAAATTTGTAAGTTGACATTTTAGTCCCCAGTACATCTGAATGTGACTATTTCGAGGCAGGGCCTTTAAAGAGGTGATTAAGTTAAAATGAGGCCCTTGGAGTGAGCATTAATCCATTCTGACTGGTGGTATTATAAGAAGAAATCAGCACTGGCCGGCGCCCGTAGCTCAGTGAATAGAGCACCAGCCATATACACCAAGGCTGATGTGTTGGAGCCCAGCCTGGACCTGCTGAACAATAATGACAACTGCAACCAAAAAATAGCCAGGTGTTATGACAGACGCCTGTAGTCTCAGCTACTAGGGAGGCTGAGGCAAAAGAATCGCTTAAGCCCAAGAGTTGGAGGTTGCTTTGAGCTGTGACGCCATAGCACTCTACCAAGGGTGACATAGTGAGACTTTGTCTCAAAAAAAAAAGATCAGGACATATGATGGGACCCCAGGAGTATGCAGAGGGATGGCCAGGTGAAGAGGCAGCAGGAGGGTGGCCATCTGCAAGCTGAAGGGAGAGGCCTCAGAGGACACTTTGACTTTAAATTCTGTGGCTCAAGTACCCGAGTCTGTGCTACTCTGATAAGGCAGTACTGGCAAGTTAATCCAAGCTTCATGTCACCACTTTAGTTGTATGTGTAAAGTTTTGCAAGTTACTCCTTTGTCCCAGTATTGCCACTTCCAGGACTCTACCCTAGAAAACTAGCGAGAATGCCTGCCCTTACAGAATTATCAACCAAGATGTTCATAGAATATTCTGTGTCTTAGCGCCTGTAGCCCAGTGGTTATGGCATCACACATGCACCAAGGGTGGCTGTTCAAACCTGGCCCAGGCCTGCTAAACAACAATGACAACCACAACAAAAAAATAGCCGGGCATTGTGGTGGGCGCCTGTAGTCCCAGCTACTCGGGAGGCTGAGGCAAGAGAATCACTAAAAGTCTAAGAGTTTGAGGTTGCTGTGAGCTGTGACACCACGGTACTCTACCAAGGGCGACATAATGAGACTCTGTCACACACACACACACACACAAAGTGTTTTCTAAAATGCAGTGTGAGAAGGCTGGAGGCTAATATGATATATATACAGATAACCATGACATTCCGCTGAGGCTGGTACAGGTTCTGTGGAACTAGTTAGGGGGAGGCGGGGTTCTGACTTGGGTTGCGAGAATGATGTCTTGAACTAAGGCTCCAAGGTGAAAGCAGAGGGAATGTGGGAGAAAGATCATCTCAGACATGCTCATTCAAAGGCCTGGGCCAGTGGAGGATCCATTCAGGTGGACAGCACTGGTCCAAGTCAGGCATTGGGAAAGGAGATGGGCAGGACAGGGACTGGCCACCCAAGAGTCATCTGTTTCCTGGAATGATCCCACCATAACTGATTAAGGGCGGCCTCTGTTGTCGATGACCTCAAAGGGCCTCAGGCAGGGTGTCAGCTCTGGGACGCAGGGGAGAGGAGGCAATGAGAAGAGTCCAGAAGACATGGCTGAGGTCCCCAGTCACTGTCTGTACCTGCGGCAGCGTGGGCAAGCCAAAGCGCAAATAGGAGAGCCCAGGACTCCGGGTCTGCATGTGTAGGTGAAGAAGTGGCATCCACAGGCAACTTAAACTTTGGGGACCTCAGAAGGTAGACAGTGTCCTGGGATGAGGTGATGGTATCTCAGGACAAGATCTTGGGTTGAGGCCTTGAACCTAGAGCATCTCTGGGATTCTTTTAGCCGATATGCTTTCCCCTTTGTTTTTTGGGGGGAAAGGGGAGTGGTTTTGATATTTTAGAGATGGGGTCTTGCTATGTTGCCCACCCAGGCCAGCCTTAGACGTCTGGGCTCAAGCAATCCTCTTACCTCAGCCTCCTGAGTAGCTGGGACCACAGTGTTTTTTGTTTTTACATAAGATCAGACTGGGAAGGGTTCTTAGTGATTGCCCTCCTCATTTAATTTTGTAATGACCTTTTCCTGACACCCCCACCCCAATTTACAGAGGGTACCACTGAGACCCCTAAGGAGGATCTCAAGGGAAGGGGAATGTAGTTGGGCCAAATCCTCATGAACTAAAAGGACCCAAGGGTGTCCATGCGTGGCCTGTATCTGAAGGCTGGGCTTACTTTGGGGCTGCCAGAACCAGGACCTCATAAGGTGCCCCAACCCTGTCTCCAGCCACCCAGGAGGCCCCTGGAACCAGTCATTTCGGGAGAGCCACCAGAATAAAATGCAGAAATGTGCCATTGTATTTATGAAGATTAGTTCCTTCTGAATTTCTGTGGGGTATTTTGGTTGGGTTTTTTTTTTTTTTTTCATTATCCAGATTAGCATTAGGTAAATTCCCATGTATAAAGGCTTCTCATTTTATGAAACCAGCTGTCAAAGTAGAAGTGGGCGTGCAGTGGGTTTGCCCCTAAACAGTATGTTCAATGGGCAGAGGACATCGAGGCCTGGCAAGCCCCACCCAGCCCAATCCTTACATGAAGTCACCTTGCTGTGTAAACAGGGATTCTGTAAATGCCACACTCTCCTTAGTATGTAAGTGCAGCATTTACTTCCATAATGAACTGTGACCCCAAGAACGTTTCTGTAGTATAAGCCAGCCCTTTCCCCCCAGCAGGGCCACAGCCTGGCTCTAGGGCAGCGGTTCTCAACCTGTGGGGTGCAACCCCTTTGGGGGTCAAACAACCCTTTCACAGGGGTCGCCTAAGACATCTTGCATATCAGATATTTACATTACGGTCCATAACAGTAGCAAAATTACAGTGAATGAAGTAGCAACGAAAATAATTTTGTGGTTGGGGGTCACCACGACAAGAGGAACTATATTAAAGGCTTGTGGCATTAGGAAGGTTGAGAACCACTGCTCTAGAGGCTAGTGGAGGGGCAAGTTTGGGGCTACTGAGTGAGATCTTTGGAAGGAAGACAGGAAGAAGAGATGGGCCAGTATCAAGATGTGGGTCAGTGCTCCATTGCCCTGGGCACTCGTACAACAAGGCACCATGCCTGGAGGGAGCACCATGGAGGGAGGCCTGCTGGTCCATGCCTTCTGCCGTTTCTCCCCCTGCATCCCTTTCGCCCATCTCTGCCCAGTGAAACTCTATCATGGTCAGCGCCAGATCCAGTGCCAAACCCTTGAAGGGGCCCATACAGTCCCAGCAAGGGACACAGTAGGGATTCCATGTCACCCCACC
This sequence comes from Loris lydekkerianus, assembly GCA_963574355.1. Lineage (NCBI taxonomy): Eukaryota > Metazoa > Chordata > Mammalia > Primates > Lorisidae > Loris > Loris lydekkerianus. The sequence goes on along the minus strand of CAUYPK010124062.1, from coordinate 2,232 downwards.
CTCAGGGTCACCTCATCCCAGCGCTGTCCTCTGTAGTCCCCAGCACTTCACACCATGGTAGGCTTTGTTTCAGAACATCAGTCTTAAATATGCAGAACTAAATGCATTCTAAGGCTCGGCACCCGTAGCTCAGTGAGTGAGGTATTACCCACATGCACCAAGGCTGGCGGGTTCAAGTCTGGCCCGGGCCTGCTAAACAACAATAACAACTACAACCAAAAAATAGCCGGGCGTTGTGGTGGGCGCCTGTAGTCCCAGCTACTTGAGAAGCTGAGGCAAGAGAATCGCTTAAGCCCAAGAGTTTGAGATTGCTGTGAGCTGTGATGCCACAGCACTCTACCTAGGGCAACATAGTGAGACTCTGTCTCAAAAAATAAACAAATAAATAAAAATAAATGCAGTCTAAGATCCAGTTTTTGTAAAAATGAGCATGGTTTATGTAGACATGTCTATAGATGTTTGAGAGAGATTGTGTGTGTGTGTCTACAAAGGATCCGAACAATTTTTTTTTTTTTTTTTGAGACAGGGCCTCAAGCTTGTCGCCCTGGGTAGAGTGCTATGACATCACAGCTCACAGTAACCTCCAACTCCTGGGTTCAAGTGATTCTCTTGCCTCAGCCTCCCAAGTAGCTGAGACCATAGGCTCCTGCCACAATGCCCAGCTATTTTTTTTTTGGGAGGGGGGAGGTGCAGCCATCATTGTTGTTTGGCGGGCCTGGGCTGGATTCGAACCCACCAGCTCAGGTGTTTGTGGCTGGCGCCTTAGCCACTTGAGCCACAGGTACTGAGCCAAAGTATACACTTTTTAAGAAAGGAAAAAGCTGTATTAAAATTGTAATCCTCGATATATACTTATTGACAATGTTTGTTATCTTGTATATTATATCTTGTAGCTCTTATAGTTGCAGAAGTCAAACATGACTTGAATATTACAATTTTAATACAGTTTTTTCTTAAAATGTGTATACATTTTTCACACCCTCTTATAGACAGAGAACTTATAAAGAGATGTATATGTATGTATTTCATATTCTATATAATATATACACATTTTTGTATATATACAAAGAATTATGGAAGGCTATCAGCCAAGCTTTTCTTCCTGCTTATCTCTGGGAAGTGTGTTTTTGCTTCCATATGAAGTATTGTTTTGAATTTATTATGGGTCTGTTTTAAGGTTTTAACAGACTTTCTGAAGAAGAAATGTTTCCTGAATATACATCTGTCTTCTTCCTGCTGGACAGTGGGAACCTGCCTCTGTCCCCCAGCACCCGCCTCAGCCAGAACACAGAGCAAGGCAGACGCCGCTTATCAGATGAGCCAGGGAGAGTGTAGAGACGTGCAGACTCCCTGGGAGGCGGGAAGACTGCCTCGCCCTGCTCCCTGGGACTGGGACTCAGGGAGTGTTTGTTGAGTTTGGAGGAAGGTGGGAAGGGAGGGTTCTGAGTGATCGTAAATTCTAAATTTGTTTTTCTGAATTAATGACTTTTTAATGTGTAAATATGGGAATCTATTGAGACACTGAAATTGAGGATACCACTAACTGAGTCCTGAAAATATGTTATTTAATATTTTTCATTATAAAGTAACAAAATTGTATTTGAAAAATAAGAAAAGGGGGCGGTGCCTGTGGCTCAAAGGAGTAGGGCGCTGGCCCCATATGCCGGAGGTGGCAGGTTCAAACCCAGCCCCGGCCAAAAACTGCAAAAAAAAAAAAAGAAAAGGAAAAGAAGAAAAATGCATTATTACACCACGCTAACAAATCCCCTATCTGTGTTTTCATGCATTTCCTTCAGGATATGTGTGTGCCTATGTGTCTTCTCTACATGTTATATCGTGGACTGCTCACACAATTTTCTATCATGCTTTTGTTTTAACTTGCTGTTATATCCTAAGCCTTTTATTTTATTTTATTTATTTATTCTTGTTTTTTTATAGAGACAGGGTCACCAGGACTGGAGTACAGCAGTAGCATCACAGCCCACAGCAACCTCAAACTCCTGGGCTCAAGCAATCCTCCTGCCTCAGCCTCCTGAGTAACTGGGACTACAAGTGCCTACCTCTACACCCAGCTACTTTAAAACAAATTTTTAAATGTACACCATGGAATATTATGCAGCCTTAAAGAAAGATGGAGACTTTACCTCTTTCATGTTTACATGGATGGAGCTGGAACATATTCTTCTTAGTAAAGTATCTCAAGAATGGAAGAAAAAGTACCCAATGTACTCA
>CAUYPK010124060.1:0-11393 GCA_963574355.1 Loris lydekkerianus | reverse complement strand
CATCTGAAGTTACTTACTTCATTCAAGTCTTAAATGCCTTAAAGTAATCTGTGAGAATTATAATCAACTTCTTCTAAACTTCTATTAATGATGATACTTTGATCTCTTTCCTGGAGTCACTAATGTTTTTTTTTTTTTTTTCTTTATTTTTTATTGTTGGGGATTCATTGAGGGTACAATAATCAGGTTACACTGATTGCATTTTTTAGGTAAAGTCCCTCTTACAGTCGTGTCTTGCGCCCAAAAGGTGTGGCACACACCAAAGCCCCACTCCCCTCCCTCCTTCCCTCTCTTTGCTCTTCCTTTCTGATTTCACACTAATGTTTTTAATGTCATTCAAAACGGGGAATTCTTTCCAGAATATTTCCAATTTATTTTGCACAGATCTATCAGATCTATGGCATCTATAGCACTACAAAAATGTTCCTCTTCAATGAGAAGTTTTGTTCTTCTTTGATAAGACTTTAAAGTCAAAATTACTCCTTGATCCATGAGCCACAGAATGGATGTTGCATTACCAGGCATGAAAATAGCATTTATCTCCTTGTATCACCTCCACCAGAGCTCTCTGGTGATTAGATGCATCATAAATCCAGCAATATTTTGATAGGAATCTGTTTTCCTGGTTAGAAATTTTCAACAATATACTTAAAATATCTAGTAAACTATGCTGTAAATATATGTGCCATCATTCATGCTTTGTCGTTCATTCTTAGAGTATGGAAATAGTAGATTAGTAATAATTCTTAAGGGCTCTAGGACTCTTGAATGATAAATGAATATTGGCTTCAAATTAAAGTTTCCATTTTCATTTGACCCTAAAAAGAGAGTCAAACAGTCTTTTGAAGCTTTGAGGTCAGGTATTGACTTCTCTCTAGCTATGCTTTTCAAAGTCCTAGATGGCGTCTTCTCCTAATAGCAGGCTGCTTCATTTACATTGGAGATATGCTATTTAGTGGAGTCACCTTAATAAACAATCTCAGCTAGATCTTCTGGATAACTTGCTGCATATTCCACATAGTACTTGCTGCTTTCCCTCGCAAAACTATGTTACGGAAACAATCTCTTTCTTTAAATCTCATGTACTGACATCTGTTGGCTTCACGTTTTATTTCTGCAGCATTCTCACCTCTCTCCACCTTCATAGAATTTAAGAAAGTTAGGCTATTGCTCTGGATTAGACTTTGGTTAAGGGTTGTAGATGATTTCATCTATCCAGACCACTTCAAGAACTTGTTCTGTGCATTTACAGATTGGCTAACTGTTTGGGGCAAGAGGTCCAGCTCAGCTTTCAATGGACATTCCTCACTCAGCTTAATCACTTCTAGCTTTTGATTTAAAGCAAGAGACATGCAAATTTTCCTTTTATTTGAACACTTAAAGGGTGTTGCAGGATTATTAACTGGCCTAATTTCAACATTGTTTTGTTCAGGGAATACAGATAGTTGAAGAGAGGGAGAGAGAGTCTTGAGAACAGCTGATCCTTGGCTCAATCAGAACATACACAACTTTCATCCATTAAATTCACCATCTTATATGGGCATTGTTCATAATGTGCCCAAAAAGATTACCAAAGTATTTAACATCAAAGATCACTAATCACAAATTGTCATAACAGATATAATAATAATAGAAAAAGTTTGAAATTTTGTGAGAATTACTGAGATGTGACATGGAGACATGGAGCAATACACTGGCAGAAAAATGGCATTGACAGACTTGCTCAGCACAGGGTTGCCACAAACCTTCAATTTGTAAGAAATGCAATAGTGCAAATGTGATAGTGTGAAACATAATAAAATGAAATATACCTGTATATCTCAAGCACTATAGAAAAGTTTTTAATTTAAATCTCATAATAATTTATAATATTGCCACTGTTTCCTCTTGTAGGTAAGAAGATTGAGATTTGAAGTCATACATTTCCAAGCATTCTTATCACAGTATGCTTAGTAATTTATTCATTTTTTTTTTTCATGGCTGCTAGGTCAAAATAAATGCCTGATTTTATTCATTAAATAGTTATAGGTCCAAACAACTTAACTGTTTATGTTCTAATAATTCAACAGCTGTTGAAAAAATACAAATAAATTAAAAGGAAAATTACATAGTGATTTCAGTTTCTTAAACTGTGAAAGGTGCTAATGAGATGTGATCTATGTGTTTTTTGGGTACTTTCCAATGTCTCAAAAATTTTGGAACCAGATGGGATATACCAATCTCATTTCCTATTTTTTATTCATCTTCCTGTTTTTTGCTTGTTTTCCTTTGTCATTAATTCGTATCACACATGGCTTCAGAAAGGCACATTGTAGAAGGTAAAAGAGTATGATTTAATGTGAACTAACTTAAGCCAGTAATTGCCCAGATTCTAACAGATGTTGAGTCTCCATTGTACTTCTCCTGGAATAAAAAAAGATCCTGTGGTACTCCTCTGAGTATTCTTTGGACCCCAACACACTTAGGATGATGTAGTTAAGTAATTTTCTCAAGATCGCATGCTCAGGGAAGGTGTAGAGCTGCAATATTAACCCAGTTTTCTATGAAACACAAACAGCATTCTGGGTCTACTATTCATATAATTTTCTGGGGTCCCACAGGGAGGTCAAAGGATGCCATGGTCAATGGATAACTATAGCCAATTGTATTGGGGAAGACTTCACAGATACTAGTGTTTTCAGCAATTAAAAACATTAAAGTGTTCCTAGTTAGTCCTTCTTGATACTCAAATCTTAAATTAAGTATTACAGAGTCTATGAAAAGTACTTTAAAAAGTCTGTATTTTTCTGGAGTTCATAGGGTCTAATTGAAAAAAGAACATGAATTTTCAAAATTTAACTGAAGCAAACTCACTAAATACCCATAAGCTAAAAAGTCTTTGTGTTCCTCATTTCGAAGCATTATTTAATTGTAATTTTGCTTGTGGGAAAGTAATATTTATGCCCATAATAAAATGCATAGATTTAATTAAAAACACTGGACATTAAACAAACAACCATTTTAATTTCTCTAGTTGCTTATTTATTATTCAGGGGGGTCATTAAAAATTTTCTGTTGTTGTTTTTATAAATAATTAGAGCTTATAAAAGCTTATAAGCTCTTATATGCTTTTTTCCTATCTCATGCATTTTACTCATTTTAATGTTATTTGCTTTAAAAAAGAAAAGAAAAGAAAAGCAATACAACTGAAAGAAAAAGATCTTTGTGTTTCAGAATATAAGTGTTTTAGTAGATTTGCTGGGGGACATGAGTAATCCCATGGGGTTCAAAAAGTGTTATCCACCCACTGCCAGTCTGGTATAATTTGATAATAATCAATTTTTTTTTTCCAAATAGTATCATTATTAGAATATGGTCATGCATCAGCAGATTTTTAAAAAGTTTTCCTATATCACCCAATAGAAAGATTTAATAGATTTTCTTTTTCCTAATGTAATAGATGTCTGTACCTTTTCAGAAACTGTTCTAATACATTCATTTAAAGTAAAATTAGTTTAGCTAAGTAAAATAAAGACTTCTCCCTTACAAATCGATTCTCCATAATATCTAAATGTGAATTCCCAGCACTGTTCACAGAGATTTGAGAGAGGGGAGCGTGAACAGGCATTACAGAACCTTCAGAATCATTTTTACTTGAAATGTTAAATGAGAATTGCAATTTCAATATTTATCAACATGGAAAGCAAATCTTAAGGATAGTACCCAGTTCTAGAGCTTACTTTTAGGAATTAAGACTGGATAAGTTTCATAGTTTATGCAAGGTCTCAAACTGTCTTTTGTACCATGTGAACAGATTTAAATGAAATCATTTATTTGTATCACAAATATGGCACTCGTTTTAGGATTTAAAATAATGATACATAGTTTTTGCATCTGAGAAAATGAGTTTCTTTGAGTAGCTACAAATAAGCTGTAGTATTTACATATATTAAAATACCAAAATGAATATTTTGATAAAAAGAGAATGTCATTGGAACAGTGAGTTAATCAGTAAGAGATTATAGCTTCTTGTGAGATAAAAGCTGTTATCTTTAAATATTTGATTTTCTTTAAGCTGAATTGCACTTTATGGTAAGAAAAAATCTATAAAAAAGACTTTAATTTCAAACATACAGGTCTTGGAAGGCCAACAAGTGAAAGACTGTTTGCAGACACCTAGGTAGAGAGTAGTAGCTATAATGCAGACGTACAAGTTGGTCAAATTTCCTCACTCCCTTTCATAAGAAATCCCCTGAACAACAATGTTATGATCCTGATTTGACTACTCAGGATTAGTCAGCTCCTAGGAGCTATAATCCACTGACTAACAACTCCTTGGTTTTGTTTGGTTTTGCACTCCTGTCCCTATTGACAGACAACACAGGGTTTTTCATTCTTTTTCTTTTCCTTCTTTGCAGGTTTCAGTGGTAGTGCCTTCCATGAACAAAATTATGGCTGAAAACTAATGGTGCTTTGCTATCCATTTGTTCTTTTATGCATTCATTAAACAAATGTTTATTCAACATCAACATTTAAGATGGCCAGAATGACACAGTACAGCATAAGACTCAGCCATTGGGGTATAAAAGAAGAGAAAATGGTGCAAGATAGTGAAATGAGAAGAGATTCTATCATATGACTATCCTCCCCCCAAAGCATCCTTGCCATGTTTGGAGCCCATTTCTACTCAAATAATCCAGAATTCAAACAATATTTTCTTTTCGCTAGTGAAGTTCCATGACCTAAGTCAACCATGCCTGTTTATAGTTATTAATCAATATCTACAGTGGATATACTGTAGCATCTGACTTGATTTCATTCTAAAATAATTAATTCCTTCAGGATATTTTCTTCACTGTGTCATTGTTAATTGCTTTCCTACTTGTTTTGTCATTTAAGTAATTATTTCTCTAGTTAGAGAATCTTTTCAAAAATAAAATTGGGAAACATTGTAATGTGTTGGAAAGAGGATCGAGGATATCTGAGAGTTATTCTGCATCTACTTACTGTATTAGTTTTTAGTTCTAGCATAACACAGGATCTCAGACTGGATGGGTTAAGCAATAGAAATTTATTTTCTCACCATTTGGATGTTAGAAGTTTGAATTAAAGATGGCACTAGGGTTGGTTTCTTCTCAGGGCTTTGTCCTTGGATTGTAAGAGCCTATCTTCTTCCTGTGTTTTCAGGTGGTCTTCACACTGTCCCAATTTCTTCTTCTTTTCTTTTTCTTCTTTTTTCATTTTGAGACACACCATCTTACTCTGTTGCCAGGGCTATAGTGCAGGCATCATCATAGCTTACTGCAACTTTAAACTATTAGGCTCCATCAAGCCTTATCCTCCCACATGCTTGGCTAATTTTTCTACTTTTGGTAGAGATGAGGATCTCACTATGCTGCTAAGGCTTGTCTCAAACTCCTGGTTTCAAATGATCTTCTCATCTCAGCTTCCCAAAAGACTAGGATTATGTACATGAACCACCACATGCAGCTTGGATTTCTTCCTCTTATAAGGATGAAGTCATAATGCATTAGTTACTACGGTAATATCTTCATTTTGACATAATTGCCTCCTTAAAGAGCCTATCTACAAATAAAATTATATTCTGAGATATTGAGGGTGAGGATTTCAACATACAAATTTGAGAATTTGAGGGAAACATAATTCAATCTGAACAATTAGATCTGGTGAACTTTTTTACTTTAGCAGATTTATTTTTGTCCTTACCTAAAAAGCTGAGTTTTTAGTCTATACATGGTCTCACGTTGCTAAGATCCTAATGACCTTATCAACCATTCATCCCATTACATGGGTAATTGCTGGAAAACAATGGATTTTGTCATATATAATATGTTGACATTTGGTAGTCTTAATAATGGTAATAAAATATAAAATCTGTAAATGGCCTCTGAGTCAATAATATTAATTGCAAATACATATGTAAATTTAAATAGATGATATTTAATAGGTATCCATTATAACCTTAATAATTTATAATGGATTTTTCACATTTTTTGAGACAGATTATAATATTAAAAGGACAAGTATTACATATCTCTTTTACAGATAAGTAAAAAAAAGCCAAACAAATAAATGATGGTGAAATATCCAAGATCACACATATAGTGAACAGCAGAATTAAGATTCAGTATTATTCACAGATATCAAACTCTATGCTTTATTTACCATACAATTTTCATTCTTTGGGGGAAGTAAAAAGAAAAGAAGACAAATTTTGAAAAAATATTATCATTTAAGTCTTTGAACAGTTCAGATGAAATTTTTATCAGAAAGGAAAGGAGAGGTTAAATTGATATAGGTGAAAAAAAATAGCGTTGTCCACTAGAACAAATAAATATACACAGAAAAATTCTGTTAATCTTAACTAAGGGGTTAAAAAAAGTCTCAAATCTGAGTGCAGAAAGTGCTAAGAAGACAATATAAATTGAAATGAGGTAGATAAATTCAATGTATAAAATTATAAATGATAATTTTAATATTAACCTGAATTATAATATAAATGAAAAGACTGAAATCAACATATCTAGTTAGCTAAGATTTGTTGCAGATGGAAAAGGAAATCAGACAAATCCATACTAAATCTCACACTTATTATCTAGGGTACAAACAAAATGAATCCACAATATCATTAAACTTCCTCCAACTGCAAAACTGTTTATCAAATTTTGTTCATGTGAGTTCTGTGAGAAAAGAGTTCCCAAACAAATACCATAATCATTTCATTTTTTTACTAGCCATCAATCTATTATCGGTTGAAATACACCAATATCAGACTTTAGCATTGAATAATTAGCTATCATGTATTGTCAAATTATGATCTGCTTTCCTGATTCATGGCACATTCTCTCCTTTGCACGTCCACATTTCTTTCTTTCCCCTTACAATGGTGGGTGCTCTGAGATTGTACCTTATATTGGTGGTACTGTTTGTATTTGCTCCAGCAAACGGTACCTTTATTATTTTTAAATAAACTCTGATAGAAAAATAAGACAATGATTTTCATCTTTATAAATATTAATAACTCATGAATCTTCTTTCTCAATTATTTTGTACAGAAATTTTAAGATCTCAGCATGGCTACACAATTTCAAACCAAATGCCCTTACTGATTTCCCAGCTTCCTCCCTTTCTCACCACCCCCAAATTGCATTTTTATCATTTCTCAGTACATGTTAGGAGGTGGGCAGTGTAGCATAGCCAAGAAGTGCACAGTATATTTACTTTGAAGATCCTAAAATCTCTGCTTTTTCATTTGCAATGGCAACATCTGACTGCCTTTTCATCATTAATTGTCTAATCAAGATGTGAACGCAGTGAGAGCTACAGGCAACAGCTGACGACTGTTGTGGAAAAGTGCTGAAGAAAGGTCATACTCAGAATATAGAAAGAAGAACCCTCTGATAAATAATGTGCTCAATTTGGAATGGAATGGTGCCAGCAAGGGATTACATTCCAGAAAGTCAGCTAAGGCAGACAAGACCTAAGTCACATCATAGGACAGACTAGGCAAGCAAGCTGATGGGCCACGGAGCCAGAGATGAGAGAAAAGAAGAAGTGAGCAGGTTGCTGGCTGCGCATCCCCCATGGAGTCCCTTTTCTTCTCCCTCTGTCCATCTCAGGACCTCAGATTTCTTTCCTTGCCTTTTCCACATGAATATGTGTGCTACTTGTTCTGTTCCCTTAGAAATCTTAATCTTTGATACCATTAATTAAATAAGTTAATTTATTAGGTGACATTAGTAGTTGACACTAGCTCAATGTCTCTCCCCTCTGGAGTGCTCTCTCTCCCCCCACCCCCCAGCACACACACATATATATGTATATACATACATAAATATACATATATACATATATAAAATATACATTATACACACACACACATAAACTACTGTGATCCCTTTACATAGAGCAGATCAGTCAGGCAGACAGGACATGGCATATTTTAGGCAGAGGGGTTTGTTTTCTGCAGAGAAGACACATACTATGTTGATTGGTACTGAGGGGTGCTTCTCATGCCAGTGACTGAACAGTGACTGGAGAGAAAAGGAGTGACAAAAGAAGAGAGGAAGACACTGGGAAATGCAGCAGACAAGGCTCAAACTTTCTGGGCACACTAGACTTTCTGTAGGCTCATGGATTTTCTTTTTGAAATACCTTTTGAGAATCTTCTCTCAAGTTTGTGAATGAGAACATTTTTAAGTAAGACTGTGTCAAAGACATGTTTATGGTTGACACTGTGTCATTTCCCAGTTTATGATACCTGTTTGGGGAATATGTTTATATCCTTCTGACTGCTGGCATTTACCAAGGAAAGATGCCACTTGGAAAGGGTGATTTATTTTTTGCACCATTATATTCTGAAAGACTTTTAGGTTACAAGAAACCTTTGAAATTAGAGCCCATGATTTTAAGATTAATAACAGTAATTACAGAACTCTGTTGTAGCAGAAAAAGCTGTAGGTTGCCTGTGAGTTTGAATGTGAAAGGTTTCTGGTACAAGGGAATAATAAAAGCTTGCTCTTCTGCAAGGACAGCCAGTAACTGGAAGACATTGTCTCCCTGGAAAATACATGGGGTGGTGAGGGCTAACGTTTTTTGAAGCTATGGTGATTCTCTGTAATCTATCCCTGAAGACCAATTCAGGTCATAATCACTTTTATTTGATCCTTTCTTTTCTCTGATGCCAACACTCACCTGGGAAATTAGGATTGTTTTGATACTTTCCCCCCAGCCTTATACTTTAAAGTTTGCTGTGATTTAAAATGTTCCCTCCAGTAGCTGTAGCTGACAGAATGACAGAACTGCAATCTGGGTAGGCAGCAACTGCAAGGTCATTCATTTCTCTTGATCATGAGAGGTCTGAGTTAGGCAGAGACTGGATGGATAGTCTATTTAGGGGGAACAAGAAACTGCCCTTCATAAAAAAATTATTTTAAGAATTTATGGTGAAAAGGGCAATATCAAAAACAAACCTAATGATTTACTTTCATTGTCTTATCTTTTGGAGGACCCTTTGGGAAGGAGAAAGGAGGAAAGGTAAGATCAAATCGGTGGGATTGAAGAAAATAGTAGGAAGTGAGATACAATGATGTGACTGAAGGGACAAAGGCTTAGAAAAACATAGAGACATTACAAAGGAAAGGAACATACATTGAGAGGAAGAACAAGTGGGAAAACTAACAGAGTTGATTGATAGGAGGGACAGATAGAAATGAAGAGGGGATACAAAGGAAGGGATCCAAAAATGTAGCTAAGAAATGCAATTATTTTCTCTTTTCCATCATGAACTTCATTCAGAGGAGGGGCTGGAAACAAGTTCAAATATTCTGAGAGTTTGTAGGTCATGCTCTTTAATAAGTATAGATGCAAATAGAAGTATGAAAAGATAATGCTTGATCTTATTTCTCAGGATATCCAAGAAAGTTGATTGTGTCAAGTACGGAAGTGCCTCTGGGTTTGGAAGGTTACACAAGGTAACAAAGACTGGGGAGTGTGTTACCTGGTCACCTCCTCAAAAGACTGAGATCCCTCCATGGCACTTGTGCATCTCCCTGCGCCTGCCCTTGTCCTTAGAAGTGATCACCAACAATATATTCAATTTCTCTTACTTCCTCTTCACTCTTTTTCCTTCGTGTTAGATTGAATTAGGGTTAGCAATTTCTTACCCTCCTTACATCTACACCCTTTGCCATGTGACATTTAAATTATTCCCAGTAGAGGCAGAGGGCACATTTCTACCCTTTGACTTTGGGCTTGGCCATGTGACTACTTTGAGCCAATGGGATGATGGCAGATGTGATGTAAATAGAGACAGCAAAAATACAGCACTGGACCCACCCCCCTTGTGTTTCTACTGTTCCCATGAGAAGAATGTGCCTCCAGTATCCTTTGGCTCCTCAAAAGAATGAGGCATAAGTGGAATAGACTTCAACAAGTTTTATAGAGCCTCACCCTAGCAGAGCTTTGCCAATAAGAACCACTCTAGCCCAAGCTCAGTTCTATGAGTGGGAAATAAATGCTCATTATTTTAAGCCAGTAACATTTGGGGGTTAGTTGTTACAACATAGATTGTCCTTTTAAAATGGTAACTTGACCCAGTTTGAGGGCCCTTGTTAGAGGTAGGTGATTCCCCTTCTTAAGCACCTAATTAAGTCGGCACCTCAACCACTTCGTTTATTGGGCTCTCACATGCACCCACCCTAACCACCCTAGGGCCAAGTCCCAGACAACTAGGGCCAGTCCCATCCCTAGTGTCTGTAGAAATTATTCTAATTAGCCAATCCACAAGGGGCTTGGGAACCTAACTAAATGCATTCCAGTGTCAGTGTGCTGGCTTCCACCCTGGAACAAATTGTTAAATCTTATAAAACAGTCGTTATGCAGTATTATAAAGGCAATATATACCTGATATAGCAACTCACATTTAAATACTTGAAGAGAAAGGAACTATTTTGTTTGATTTAGCCAGTGTCTTGCCTATTAGGGAAAATTCTCACTTCAAACAACCCCATATTTAAACGTAGCCCTATCAACTAGCAATTTGGGGGTCGAATACTATCCAAAAAGATAGAGGAGTGATATCACCAGAGGGAAAAACATGGACTTCCATGATGAAAGAACAGCCTAAAACCACTCCTTTCAGCATAATCGGCTCATATAACAAAATTGTTGTGCTCTTTTCTCAAACACATTTCCTATCACATGATTTGAGGTATTGTAATGTCCTAATAAATCAATTATTAGCAAGTCTGAATCATCATAGACTGTTTTCTTCATATAAGAGATAAGAAAACAATTTAATTTCTTCCAAATGACAGCATAAACCCCTGTTTTTCTCCATCCCTCTAACTCCTACCTTTTCCATAGTGTCAGGTAGAGAAAGTTCACAGAGTTGGGAAATCTGCCTGTGCTTCACCTGTTTTTAGTTCTGGTACTGTGACATAACACTCACCCTGGGTTTTAGTTTTCTAACAGAACTGATATTATAAATGTGCATTAAAAGATTTTGCAAAAGCAAAAGATGAGTAATCAGTATTTATAATTATGGGTTAACAGGTTATTCATTAGATTTAAGAAGAGGTACTTTCAAAAGTTTCACCGATTTTTAATAGTTTCATTAACTACTTACATTATGATTAGTATGTCGCTCATAAGTTGTAAATGTGGGTGCTTTAAGAGTTTTATATACTAAAGACTTCCTTCTAGAACAAGAAATTTGCAACTAATGGGTGGCACCTGTAGCTCAAAGGAGTAGGGTGCCGGCCCCATATACTGGAGGTGGTGGGTTCAAACCCAGCCCCAGGCAAAAACTGCCAAAAAAAAAAAAAAAAAAAAAAAATAAAAGAAATTTGCAATTAATTTAAAAGCACACACACCAATTTAATATGCTTACC
>CAUYPK010124059.1:0-15112 GCA_963574355.1 Loris lydekkerianus | reverse complement strand
TTGCGGCATTTGTGAGTTACAGGGGGTCCGTGTTCTTCAGTCTGGGACTGTGTCACCCCCACCACCACCCCCCCCCCCCCCCCCCAGCTCCCTTTCCTCCTTCTGGAAGTGGGTTTGCAGGCATGGAAGAGGAGGTGGGATCTGTACCATTCCCAGGACATGCCCTGGAAGTTTCCTTTGTACAATAATCTGGAGATGTTCTTCTCATTGGTTGTACACCTCTCTTAAAAATTCCGGTAAAGGCTTGGCACCCATAGCACAGTGGTTACAGCGCTGGCCACATGCACCAAGGCTGGCGGTTCGAACCTGGCCCAGGTCAGCTAAACAACAATGACAACTGCAACAAGAACAACAAAAAAATAGCCAGGCACTGTGGCGGGCACCTGGAGTCCCCGCTACATGGGAGGCCACGGCAAGAGAATGGCTTAAGCCCAAGAGTTGGAGGTTGCTGTGAGCTGTGACCCCACAGCTTTCTACTGAGGGTGATGTAGTGAGACTCTGTCTCAACAACAACAACAACAAAAAAGCTGGTAGACTAGCTGCTTTGCTGGAGTTTGGTGGGTTCTGGTAAACTGAGAAACTTTGCCTTTGATGTTTACTGAATTTAATTACAATGTAGTTTTTTTTCTATAATGCAAAGTTTAGAGTTGTTAAATCTCACTTTTAAGGTGTTTGTTCTCTTAGAAAATCAGAATCTCCACAGAGGAAACACCTGGGTTATGTTCTTTTTGTTTGTTCTCAGGTATGGATTGAATGGTTTCTCAGAGGTGAACAGTTTTGTCTGTGATTTTTCTAAGTCCTTACCCATTCTCTTGTAGAAAGCATGACTCTTCCAGCAGGGCTGTTTGAAAATGGGAAGGGCCAGCTTCCTTCTGGTATCCTAGTAAGAGCATGTACAGTGCTCAATTAGATGAACGCGTTTCACTGGTGACTCAGGCTTCAGATATTCTTAGTTTGGTGACTTTCTTTTGTGTAAACTTGTGGGTTAGCAGCCATTCCTGACATTTAAATGTGAGGTCTACATTTTCCTGCCTTGGGTAACTCCTCTTCCTGGGAACATTAGGCCATTTTCTGAAATTCCAGCAGGTTAAGTGTGTGACTATATGACTTTGCGGAAGAATATGGTCAAATAAAACTGTTATCACACGAGTTTACACAAAAAAGGCAATTTCAAGGTTCTAATCTTGAAATTTGCTATTAAAATCATCTCTGAATTCCTCCACTTCTGCTTTATCAAACCGTGTGGGCCTTGAGATGATCCCTTTACCTTGCAGGACCTGATTTGTAAGAGATGGGCTAGATCACCTAGAGGCTTTCTCCTTCCTCGGTGCGTTTATCCTCCCTACCACCAGCCACTTTCAGGTGTGGTGACCTGCTCCTCACCTTTCAGGGTGACTCCCTTAGCTTGAGTTGCAGAACAAAAGCATCTAGGTACTCAGTGATTAATATTCAAAAACAAAGGTCTCTTGGCATCTCTTGAAAGCATGATTAGCCCTATTATCGCCAGGCTTTCCTGTCACTTCCAGCGTGAGGTAGTGGAAAGAGGGGTGTCTTTCAAAACCTGGAGTACTTGAGCACTCCCTAGACTCCACCCCGCACAGCTCTCTGTGGCTAGACCCATATGGATGTGCTAAGAGGCAGTCCTGTGGCCTCTGGTCAGCATGCTCACTCATTTAGGAATGATAAACCTCACCAGCAGTGAGAACAGGGTCCAGATCATCAGGACTGTGTAGTTCCAGTGTCTCCGAGGCTCTCCCATCCCCAGGGCAGTGACTGACTCAGAGGGCGCACAGACACGTCTCGTCTGGGGGGTGTTCTGGGGAGCGTCCGGGCTTTCTCCCTGTAATCTTCTGGGCTTGTTCTCAGCCCCTGCAGAAAGGCATTATTTTTTTCTGTGGGAGCTCTGACTTCTTTAGTTAAATGGCAGATAAATGAGGGAGAAGCTGACCCTTTCCAACCCTTACTTTCCCCTCAGAGGTGTCATGCTGTCTACATCTAGGCTGACCACTTTTATCTAATTTACCACCAAAGGCTGAAAGTTGGGATGACATGGGATGGAAACAGACCTGTTTTTGTAGCAGCATGCTGTGGCTTTATTCCGTCCTTGTCTTGACACCTTCACAGGTAGTTTTGAGGAACAAAGCCTGCCAAAGGCCTATTGTGCTGGCTGAGGGTTTTTCTTCAGAGCATTGAGGTTTGCTAGCAGAGCCAGGCCAGGCAAGGAGGATTTGCCTGCAGGGAGGAGGTACAGGTGAGGGGCAGCCTCTCCATGGGAAGGAGAGAGAGGGTTAGGGTTAAAAGAGCAGATGTGTGTGTCAGGAGACAGGGGGTCCAGCTGCACACTGCCAATGGCTCTTTTTTTTTTGAGATAGTCCCACTTTGTCTCCTTTTGTAGATTGCTATGGTGTCATAGCTCACAGCAACCTCAAACTCCTAGGCTTAAGCCATTCTCTTGCCTCCGCCTCCCAGATAGCTGGGACTACAGGCACCCGCCACAATGCTTGGCTATTTTTAGAGATGGGGTCTCACTCTGGCTCATGCTGGTCTGGAAACTGTGAGCTCAGGCAATCGCCCACCTCGGCTTCCCAAGTGCTGAGATTCCAGGCATGAGCCACCAATGACCCCTTTTACCATAGAAACAAAAACAATAATCTTGGAACTATTTATGGAACTTGATGATCACTACTTAATTATCCAGCAATTTATTAATGTAACATGCTTCCATTTTAGAAGAATCAAAACGAGTATGTCTTGGGATTCATTTTAAACTTGGAGGAGCTCAGGCAGTTGATTAGTGACGAAATCATCTAGTGATTTCGTCATTGATGAGCCCTCTCTGTCGGTTAGGAAAGAGTATGTTTTATGGTGATTTCCATCTGTCAGATCTGGTGGCCTACTGAGGCAAAACAGGAGAGAGTTCAGTAGTGGTGATGGTAATAGTTAATATTGTGAGCCACTTACTGTACACATAGCATGTTAACACATGGTGGCCAGAGGGATTAAGGAGCTTGCCCAGGAACAAACATTGTGGCTGGATTTTACACTGGCTGTCTTACTGCAGGACTGGAACCTAAACCGAAGCCATGTCTTCAACCAGATTGGAATTGGAACAGAGAAATCCTAGGAGTTTGGTTTGGTTTTCTTTGAGAGGTGTTTGCCTTGGGACCCACATAAGTGTGGGAACTTGTTATGTTAGGTCCTTTGGAGTTGTAAGGAAGACGGACTTCCCCCACAGATGTCTCCATCTCTCGGCGTCCTCACTTTGCTGATAATTAACAGGAAAGGAGAGGATGGTTCTGACAGCTGAATCATGGAGGCAAAAAAAGCCAAATCAATAAATATTTTTTATACAATACAGTTAGTACTGTGCTAACCTGTTGTCTATGGATGTTCATGGCAAATAGCTGATCTCCACTTGAATCAATTGGCGCTTGTCTGAGTCTTTCAAAAGCTCCTCCACCCTCTAAAGGAAAGGAGTATGGAACTTGAGTCATAAGAGGTAATTTGGGCATGTTCTCTCACAGTTCTGGAAGCTAGAAGTTTGAAAGCAAGGGGTCAGCAAGATTGGCTCCCCTTGGGCTCTGAGAGAAAGTCTGTTCCACGCCCGTGTCCTCGAGTCTTGTGGTGCTGCCTTCCTTAGAATTCCTTGGCTATAGACACATCACTCTAGTCCAGTGTTGTTCAACTTTTTTTATCTCATGCCACATTTAAACTTCCTTGGCACACTTAAATTATGATGATCCAAAAAAAGAGTAAAAAAAAAGGATTTACTTACTGTGCTTTGAACTTCATTTGAAAATTAATTAATGAACTTTAAAATTTTTAGTGGCATACATAAGAACCTCTCACAGCACACCCATTGAGTATTTCTGCTCTAGCTCTACTTCTATCTTCACATGGCCTACTCCCCTATGTGTCTACATCTCAGTGTCCGAATTTCTCTCTTTTTACAGGGAGACCAGTCATAGGGTTAGGATCTCCTATAACCAGTATGACCCTATTTTAGCTTGATTATATCTGCAGAGACCTGTTCCAAACGAGGTCATAGTTTTAGGTTCCAGTTAGACATGAATTTTGGGTTTTTTGTGTTTGAGATCTCTGCTCAGTTTGTTCTTTCTTCACTGTAAGTTTTGTATTGTCAGTGAATGTTGATATTCCAAGGCTGAAATCACTAGCCCATGCAAGGTGGAGTAATATGGTGAAATTATTGGTGTAAATGGCACAGCTGAAAATATATAATTATTTAATCTATTTGAAGAAAGAACAAAGGCCCCAAGAGTTGTTAGTTCTTATGAATTTTGTTGTATAATGGTCCATGAAGCAGGCTGGGAAAACAGGGGTCATTTTCTGTTACAAAGTACAGAATTGGAACAGAATAATGGAGGCAAAAAAGGGAAAAGGAAATTTTTTTCCTGTGCTCTTTAGCCAAGGGCTGTAATTCTACCCCTAGAATCACAGACATTTTGAGCTGAAAGAGACTTTTGGTATCATCTACTTCTAATCTAACCCTCTCATTTTACAGATGAGGAACTTAAGGGTCCAAAAAGTTAAGAGACTTATTCAAGATCACCAGCCAGGAAGGGGCAGAGCAGACACTAGGACCCAGATCTCAGAGCCCCCGGACTAGAGCTTCTTCTAGTGCAGTGGCTCTGTTTCTCTCTGCATCTGTGCTTCCATCTTAAAATAATGCTCTTAGCCAGGGAAGAGCAGTGAGAGCGTGGGAAGCAGCCCAGGCCTTCTCCACCAGTAGAAATACCAGTCAGGCACGTCTTAGAGACCAAGAGCAGTACTGAGAGTTCCTTTGATGAATGGATGTTGGGCCTCTGGCAGCACCTTGGGTTCCTTTGTGAATGTGGAGGCTACAAGTGGAATTTTGACTACCTTAAATCCCAGTCATAAAAAGGTGGGGGGGAGTATGGGGCCAGTGGCTGAGGAAGGATTGCTACCTGGTAGGTAGAAAGCCCAGCCCATTGCAGAGGTGGAGTGAGGGTTGGGGTGGGGATGTGGAGAGCTTCCTTTTCCTTTTCCGTATACCCAGCCCTCTTGCCTTTCTGTGTGACTTTTTTTCCCTGTCTAGGCTACCTAAAATGTTCATTTTAAGTGGATTTCACCTGCCTAGAAAAGAGGGAGGGACATATGAAATAATATAATGACATCTGAGTTTGTTATGTCTTGAACAAGTTCAGAATATTAACATTTAGTGGCAGGTCAGACTTGGAAGGAAAGAGTACCATAAAATAAATTGCAGCAAGATGAGTTAAGATGAATGTGAAGAGCTTTGTTCTGAAATTGCCTGATAATTCATGGTTTAATACTTACATACATACGTAAGTATAGGTATACACACGCACGGACACATATATATATATACTTTACAACACACTTCTAAATTCTATACAGTCATTTCTCTGTGTCTGTGGGGGCTTGGTTCCAGGACCCCTGAGGATACCAAAATCCAAGGCTGCTCAAGTCCCTGACATAAAATGGAGTAGTATTTGCATATAATCTATGTGCTTCCTCCTGTATACTTTAAATAATATCTAAGTTACTTATACTATATAATAAAACGTAAATGCTATGTAAATAGTTGTTATAGTGTATTGCTTTTATTTTTAAATTGTGTTATTTTTTAATGGTTGAACCTTTAAAATATTCCAAATATTTGAACCCTTAAAATATTCCAAATATTTGAACCATTAAAATATTTCCAAATATTTGAACCATCCCCGGTAGGTTGAATATGCAGATAAGGAGGGCCAACTGTACTTCATTCACTAAGGCCAGGTTCTAGATCTAGCTTCTCCATAAGTCCTTCCTGGTTATTTTTTTCCCCTGGACTAATTATTCTTGAGTTTCTAAAGTGCATTTAGCTTTAACATAAACTTCTTTTCTCGTTGGTTAAAAGAGAGCTGTACTTAACTGCTATCCTGAAAAATGCCAGGCTCACAAGAGGTAGTCAGATCCTTAATCCTGCTAAAATGTGAGGGTGGTGTCCCTGGGGACATGTAGGAGAGCTGACCTGCTCCTCAGGACATCAGGTTGGAGCCTTGGATCAAGGCTGCATATCTGGACCACAATAATTATAAATCTCATAGGGTTGCTTTCTCTGAGTTGAACTGAATTTTAAAAACTTGCTATTTTTCAAGGGTTGAGGAAATTAATTCTCTACTGATTTTGCTATTAAAAAAAGTTGTGGGAGGACATTGTCTATCACATCACTCAAGGTCCTCTTATATAAAGTCCTGCATTTTTTTTTTAATCATTCCATGGCAGACCTGTTTCTGCTGAGTATCTGTCATGTTTCTGGAAATAAGGGCATAAGACATGATAGCTTTCTTTCCATTTTAGAGAACCGTAGGTCTGACTGGGTTTTCCTTTTCCCCTGACAGGCAGAAAGCTCAGATACACTCTAAGTTTAATCACATACATAATTGTTGTATATGTTGACAGATGTATTATCTTTGTTCAGGTTTTTAAAATTTCTTCTTAGATTTTCATGAGTTGGTATTTGAAAGCTCTTTCTTTTTTTCTAACGACAAAAATATAATTAGCCATTATGAATTTTGGAGAATAGAAAAAAGTGACATTGCAAATACCATTAGAACCTGGCAGTGTTGGCATTCATGAAGATTTGAGTCTATAGGATTTCCTCTTTTATCATTAGACACTGCAGAGTAAACAGCCTCAAAGTCACAGGGGCTTCAACCGTTTATTCTTATAAAAGAAGTCCTGAGACAAGCAGTCTAGGTCTGATATGATGGCTCCATTTAATTGTCAGGTCTCAGACTTCTGTCTTTCTACTCTGCTGTCCTCTTAATAAAGCCCTTGGAGTGACTTCACTACCCAAGACGGCTCTTGGACATGCAGCCATATGGTCTGCATTCCAGGGGTGTAGGAAGGGAAAAGGGCAGCAGAAGAATTAACTTCCTGGCTTTTAAGAAGCCTTCTTAGAAATCAGACCAGCCCCTCCAGAATCTAGTCATAGTGAGTCACCTAGCTGCAAGGGAGTCTGAGGTACATAGTGTTTTTTGGCTGGGCAAATTTCTCAGGTTTCTGTTACTTAAGATGGAGGGGCACTTAAAATTGGGAAGCGAGCAGCTGTCTGCCACGTTTCTGACTCTTCCTTTACGCATACATGTTCAGTAAGGGTGTTTTGTCAAAGCCATCTCAAATAGTTTGTGGGAAGAGTTAAAGTGTAAACAAATGTCAATGTAAATATCGACAAATAAAAGGTAGTATATCTTGTTACTCTGTGAGCTTTGCCACTCTGCTTTTCCATAATTTTTTCTATGACTTCATGGAAAGTCATAGACTTTCATAGTCATAGTCTATGACTACATGGACTGATAACATTGTTTTTGAATATTCAGTCACAGAGTTATCCAAGGTGAGAAGGGACCTTTGATAGTTTTCTGCAAAGCTTGCATATTCCGATGCCTGTGGGTCATTCAGGTGCCACAAATGATTAAACTGGGTCAGGGGTCAGGTTGAGCACAGTAATCGGTAGTGGTAGAGACTGTGGCCACCTGGGGAGAGCATGGTCTGTCTAAAGGAGGTGGCCTGTTCAGCTCCATTCATTTTCTTGCCGTGTGAGAAGGCTGACTCTGTGTTGCAAATCTTTTGATTTTATTTCAAGAGAAATTAGAGATCTAGCTTTTTATCTGAAATCCCCTGGTGTTTATAACTTGGCAACTAATAAATTCAATTTTTTAAAATGCCAGCCAAATGCAGCGCCAACTCCTGGGCTGCCAATTTAGGATCTTTGATTTGGTCCATGCCCTGTTTTCCATTTGGCAGGTTTTCCAAGCCTGGCGAGGTCAGTTGGCCTGTGATGTGGCCTGAGGCTTTGCTCTTCAGGCCCTTCCTCACCATGGCCCTGTCCTCTATGACTAATCTGTCTCAGGACATGAGGAGATAATAAATATTTGAAATTGGGCAAGACTACTTTGAAGGTTAATAGATTCTGTCCTTCAGCTGGCTTTCACTTTCTTCTTAAATCAGCTTGGTGCGGTAGAATCAGAAAAAATTGGGGCTTGAACCCCAGCTCTGCTACTTACAGCTATGTGACTTTGGGCAAGCCTCTGGTATCTCGTGTTTCCTGTACCATCCATTTTCTTGCCTGCTTGCTTCCCTCTTTCTCTGCTTTTCCTGTCTTCTAGTAGCATAGTATGGTGGTTAAGAGGAAGGTTTCTGGGCTCAGATAGAAATCCTAGCTTTTCTATCTACCAGCTGTGTGTCCTTGGGCAATTTATGCCTGAGTTTCCTCCTCTGTAAAATGGGATGATAATAGCTTCTACCTCTCAGGGTGTGGGAAGGATTATATGAGTTAGTATATGTTAAGTTTGAAGAACAGACGGCACATACATAGTGCTACACAAACATTGTCTATTTCCCCAATATTCTCTTTTTGCTGCTTCTGCTACTTTGGAAGCCATGTCTTTTAGCAGGTTCTCATAAAGATTCTCATAAAGATTCTGGTCCCCAGGGTCACAGTGAGCACTTTTAGCTCCTGATGTCCCTAAGCAGCCATCCTCTGACCCCTTGCCTGGACCAAGACCTGGCAGGCAGTGCAGCCCCCCACCCATTGCTTTGGGCCCTGTTCTGTTTCTTGGTTTTCACTTGTTTGTTTTTGTTTTTGAGACAGGGTCTTGCTGTGTTGCCCAGGCTTGTCTTGAACTCCTGGGCTCATGTGTTTCTCTCTCTCACCCTCCCAAGTGACATGAGTGGGTACCTGGCTCAGTACATTGGTTTTGATACCATCTGTGCCCTTTTACTTTCCTCAGCTCATATTTTTTCTGTAATTGCTATATGTTTGGAAGAGAACAAATGAGCCAACTGATTGGACTGTCTTGAGCTAAAGCTTTGCTAAGTTACTTCATTGGTCACCTAGAGATGATACCTGTCCTGTTCATTCTGAAGATTATTCTAAGAGATAAAGCATAAAGGGTGAGTTTGCTCTAGCCCAGAGTTATGAACATAGCAGAAAACTTGTCCTGAAAATCAGAGTGAGCCTGTCAGCCTTGGTGGATTCACAAAGGCTTCCCCCAGCAGATGTGTTAAAATGGCCAGACGTCCGCGATTGTGGCATACATGTTAATTAAATTGTCTTTTTCCCGAAAGGTTTTAAATATAGAGCAACTTATACTGTGCTATGTTTCAATTAAACTGCTTTATTTTCATCCTTTAAACGATCACTATTCAATCTTTTCAGCTTTTACATTAGTTTGAATAAGAGATCTCAGGCCAGCCCGACTGTACAACTCTTCGAGGAAAATTGACATTCGCAGTGAGAAGAATAAGTGATATAGGTATGTATTACAAAGATTCTTGTTTTTGCTTTTCTTCTCTCCCTCTCCCTGTGTTCGGAAACAGTGAATAGGAATGGGAAGGGAAGGACCTGTTTGTTTTATTTTTTTAGTTCGTTAAGTCTACTTGAGGCCAACAAGTAAACTGGTAAAGCCACCTACTGCATTGCCCTGTTGTCTTTCCAGAAGAGGCAACAAGGAATTACCAGCACATAGTTAGAGAAACTTTGGAATTGCTGATAGATTTTGGTTTTGGCCCTCTGCTATGTTAAAAAGCTGCCTCATCTTGGCTTTTTGTTTAAAAACCATTTGATTGGTGCTTGTGTGTCATAGCTGCGAAAGGTGAGGGTTAGGAGATACAGGCTAAACCCATCCAGCATTTTAGTGCGGTGATGTGTACAGTTTTAGGCCATAGACCCCTTTGAGAATCTGGTTAAAGGGCCCTAGAATCCCATAGGGGACCCACCGACCCTAAGTTAAGGATCCTTATTTTGGGGGGTCATAGACAGCTTTCAGGGGACGTCACCAGGAGTGAAGTAACACATCACCTGAAGTTAAGTTGTTTTTTTGTTTCTTTTTTTTTTTTTTTGAGACAGATTCTCACTATGTCATCCTCATAGAGTGCTGTGACATCACAGCTCACAGCAACCTCTAACTCTTGTGCTTAAGTGATTCTCTTGCCTCAGCCTCCCAAGTAGCTGGGACAACAGTTGCCTGCCACAACACCCGGCTATGTTTTTGGTTATAGTTGTCATTGTTGTTTGGCAGGCCCGGGTTGGGTTCGAGCCCGCCAGCTCCAGTGTATGTGGCTGGTGCCCTAGCCGCTGAGCTATAGGTGCTGAGCCACCAGAAGTTAAGTTTTAAGAAAACTGTTTGCTCATGAAAGTTCAGCATAGCTGAGAGTATATTCTGAGGTCTAGCTTTGATCTGAAATTGTGTCAGGTAAAAGGTTTTTTGTTGTTGTTTTGTTTTGTTCTTGAGACAGAATCTCAGTCCCCCTCAAGTTAGAGTGCAGTAGAGTAGTATAGCTCACAGTCCTCAAATTCCTGGACTCAAGCAGTTCTCTTGCCTCAGCCTCCCAATTAGCTGAGACTACACACACCCACCACAGCACCCAGCTAGTTTTTCTATTTTTAGTAGAGACAGAGTGTCACTCTGGCTCAAGCTGGTCTTGAATTCCCGAGCTCAGGCTATCCACCTGTCTCAGCCTCCCAGAGTGCTAGGATTACAGGAGTGAGCCACCGTGCCCGCCCAGGTAAAGTTTTTAAAAATTGTTTTCTTGCCGTGAAGGTGGAGGCTAGTTAAGGGCCTGTGATCTTAAGTTTTCTTTCCTCCCTGAGTTGGAACCCTTGCCGGAGATTGTCTGCAGTGTAGTCAGGCCCTTTCTTTGCCAAAGTCACCTCGATTTTAGAAAAGAGTTTCTGAGTCCTCTCAGGACTTGCTGTGTCTCAGGAGAGTTCAATCAGTTTTACCCTAAGCACATTTTTTGGAGATTGTTTTGTCCTGCTGCTTCTGTCACCACCACTGGCTAGGAGAGCTCACACGATGACTGTTTCCAGCAGAGGCTGCTTGAAACCACTCCAGGGGAAACTGTTGCCATAGCTACCTTGGCTGGGAGAATTACCATTTTCTCCTTTTTGTTAGCTTGTAGTTTCCCTAATTTTTAAGGTAATAGTGGATGTTCTGTTTTCTGTCCAACCAACTAGGAATATACTTATGTTGCTTTTGTTATTACTAATGTTTGGGTTTTATATGTTTGGAGTAGAGAGTGTGTGTGTGTGTGTGTGTGTGTGATGTATATAAGGAAAAGCTACTTCAAAAGGTGAACTCTTAGGAGAGCTAAAGCCAGAAACACATGCACATTTTCTGGGCTCCAGTTTTAAATTTTGGCCTAGTGGTTCAATTTGTCTACTGTTAGCCTCATTTTGGACTAATGACTACAGTGGGTAGCTGCTGCAGGCTGAACTCATGTCGCACTGCCTGAAACCCTCAGGAGCCAGGACTGCTGCAACCTGGGCTAAGTTTGAACTGGACTCAGCATCAGGGCGCTTTTGTGAAACAGATGGCTGGGTCAGGCTCAGGTCACTTTATCTCAGCGTGCTCTGAAAATAATAGGATAGGGCCAGTAGGCAGCAGCCACACCTGGTGGCCCCAGCAGTCCCATCCGTGTTTCTGTCCAAGGCTATAAACACAACACTTAACAAACACCTGGTGCCCCAGGTGCGAATTAAGTCTACAGAGAGAATTGATGTGGCCTAGTAACAGAAATCAAAGTGCTAGCCCAGTCCTGCTCCTGCCTCTTTTTCTCCTCTCAAAAGGATGCTATTCTCAGCATTTGCTCAGCTTGGAAAAGCTTGTGAGATTATAAAAGAAAATAGCACAGTACTCAGTCTATCAGCACTAAGGACTGTGTGTTTGTGATTGGGTGGGTGCCAGGCCATTAGTGGCTGTGAGGTGCTGATGGCATCTGCCTGGGAGACCCTGTGGATGCATCTGGATCATGGCCTGCCATTGATGGCTTTGTCTCTTAGCAGGACATGCCTCAGTAGTGTGGTGGGGGCTCCACTCCTCCTCACTGTGCATGTAAACCCAGCCCTGTTCCTGTGCTCCCCAGATCAAGATGAATGCCATGCTGGAGACCCCCGAGCTCCCGGCCGTGTTTGATGGGGTGAAGCTGGCCGTAGTAGCTGCCGTGCTGTACGTGATCGTCCGGTGTTTGAACCTGAAGAGCCCCACAGCGCCCCCTGACCTCTACTTCCAGGACTCGGGGCTCTCACGCTTTCTACTCAAGTCCTGTCCTCTGCTGACCAAAGAGTGAGTAGACCTCATGGCCTCTGTGTGCCTACCTGCTGATCTATTTGGCTTTGTGTAATGTTCAAAGAAGATCTTCTCTTAAGGCATCAATGGTGTTAGAAGATCATCCTCAAGGCATCAATGGTGTTAAAATAGCCACAGTCTTGATTGCAGTCTGGTGTTTGAATCCTGGAGGGCAAGAGAGAATCAGATCTTTGTTGCCTAGAAACGTCCCTTCCCCCACAGTATGGTGTCATCATCTATGGCAAGGACTTTTCAGAAAACAGTATCACTTTTAGGTAGATAGAGAAAATTAGGACAATATTCTGTCCTTTTGCAAATGCCCTGTTGCCAGTTCTAGGACAGAGAAACCATCCTTGCTCTAAGTAATTAATAAGCATAAAAGCACAGGCCTATTAGTTGGATATTCTCCATCCATCTTATTAAAAAAATTACTGAGGTTAGCTAAGGGAATGCACTTATAGAGTGCTTTTGTCCAAGTGAACCAGGTTTCCCCATAGAAGCCCAGATCTGTATTTTGGAGGCAGCAGGGTGGGCACTGCTTTTGGTAAAAAGAACCATAGCTATAAAATGAAAAGAATCTGGGCCAGGCGTGGTGGCTCACCCCTGTAATCCTAGCACTATGGGAGGCCGTGGTGGGTGGACTGCTTGAGATCAGATATTCCAGACCAGCTTCAGCAAGAGCGAGACCCCCTCTTCCTGTCTCTATTAAAACTAGCCCAATGTTGTGGTAGGTGCCTAGAAAAACTAGCCCAATGTTGTGGTAGGTGCCTGTAGTCCCAGCTACCTGTGAGGCTGGCACGGGAGTATCGCTTGAGCCCAGGAATTTGAGGTTGCTGTGAGCTATGGCACTACAGCACTCTACCCAGGGTGATGGAGGGAGAGAGTCTGTCTCAAAAAAAAAAAAAAGAGAGAGAGAATCTGCACTCTGTGTCACACATACTATTTTCAAGAGACGTGGTGTTACATTTTTCCCTGTTGATGTCTTGTGAATAAGTGTGTCCTCCTTCTGGGCCTCTGTGCAGGCCTCATGCGCAAAGCAGGCCATGTGCTCCCAGTCAGTCTGGAATCCTCAGTCCTTCCCCATCCTTGTTGGCCACTCTGGCCTCTTCATGCTTACTCCCCTCCATCTGTGCCTCCTTACCCTGCAGCTGCAGAGAGAGCCATCTCCCTCAAACAGTCCTCTCAGCACATGACTGGAAGTTTCGGAGACTCGATGCATAGTGATAGAAGCTTTTTCCTCCATTCCTGATATCACCTCTCATCCCCTCTTTTGGTGTTGGTGATACTGGGTGAATGATTTTCTTCTAATAGCAGACAAATGGACAACAGAAACATCTGAAAGTTTGGTTTTTTTCTTTGTTTAGTTGTCTAGTTAATTTTCACGTGCTGTTACACAAGGGTGAAGAACTACCGCCTTGGGCTCTGGGTGTTTTGGGTGTCTGTGTGCGATTTTCTCATAGTTGTGACAGTGATGCCATATTGAATTCATATGCTCATATTGAATTCGGAACTGCCTCCACTGAGGGGACATTACATTATAGTAGGCTCCGCCACCAGGCATAAGACCAAGGACATGGTGTTCTCATGCAGTCTCTGCAGTTAAAAATATGTTCTATAAAATAGGGTGTGTGTAGTACCTACATGTTTTGAAAATTGTCCAGCATTTTTCATACTCATATTTTGAATATTTCTTCAATACTTAATTTAATGATTAATTAATTTGGACTGGCTAGTGACATATGCACCCAATTCAGATTGCATAGAACCTCTAGGCCCAGTTCCTTGGTCATGTCATTTTTAGAGAGCTTTTGAAAACTAAAATATTTCAAATCCTGCAAATTTATATGCAGATGAATGCAAATTGCCACCCAGCTTTGGTTCCTGAGTAATTAGAGGGAGGAAGCCAGAGAAAAGCTGCCATTGGCCAGGCTCCGGAAAAGCATCATGTAAGGTTGGATTCCGCACTAATTGTTCAAAGAGTAAAAGAAAGCTGATTATGGCCGTTTTTTACCTCTTTTCCTTTGATTCTTTCTTTTTAAAATAATCAATAAAGTTCAACAGTTTCTCTTTGGCTTTTTCCCTCCCTGGCATACTTTGTGCTGACCTGGTGCCGTGACCTCTTTTGAGATGTCCCCACCTACCTCCTGTTATGGAGGTGCATCCCTGGCCCCATCTCCCTGGACCTTGTGGCTGTGTGTAGAATGTTAGCACCAACCTGAGCCACTGGTATTAGCATGGAGGCCCCAGTCATTGGCCAATTGCCATCCTCTCTCCTCATAAAGCTTGAACTAGGGAAGGTAGAGGTCAATCTAGAAAAAAGACAGACCTGATGTTGTTTAGAAATTAGCCCTGGGCTCAGCTCCTGTAGCTCAAGTGGCTAAGGTGCCAGCCACATACACAGGAGCTGGTGGGTTCGAATCCAGCCTGGGCCCACCAAACAACAATGACAACCGCAACCAAAAAATGGCTGGGCGTTGTGGCAGGCGGCTGTGATCCCAGCTACTTGGGAGGCGGAGGCAGGAGAATCGCTTGAGCCCAAGAGTTGGAGGTTGCTGTGAGCTGTGACTGCATGGCACTCTACCCAGGGTGACAGCTTGAGATTCTGTCTCAAAATAAAAAAAAAAAGAAAAAGAAAAAAAGAAAAGAAAAAGAAATTAGCTCTGATGTGAAGGGCCAAATTCCTCAGAAACTTTCAAAACCTTTGATTACAGGATCAGCCCTCTTAGAGCATGTTGGAACATCACTTAAGCAGCTAAATTCCAAATACCCAGGCACTCTGACTTGAAAATGACAAATGACTAAAGGCCAAAAGAATCCATTTCATTCCTCTTCTCTTTTTTTTTTCCTTCTTCTTCTTCTTTTTTTTTTTATTAAATTATATCTGTGTACATTAATGCAATCGTGGGGTACAATGTGCTGGTTTTATATACAATTTGAAATATTTTCATCAAACAGGTTAACATAGCCTTCACAGCATTTTCTTAGTTATT